>JAJLRV010000141.1:0-77508 GCA_030567235.1 Hanseniaspora clermontiae | reverse complement strand
TTTTTTTTTTTTTTTTTTTTTTTTTTTTTTTGTATTAATTATCTTCTCAACAGATATGATCATTTGCAATTAATCATACTTTGATCATGTTAGCATTAAAGATAAAACAAAAAAAGAAAAGAAAAACAAAACCTAGAACAAAAAAAGTATTACATTAACTTACTACACTTGTTGATCACTGAAATCAAAAAAAAAAAACAACAACAACGCTATAGCTGAAACCATCTTAAAACTGATAATAAATATATTTCTACAGTCCGATATATTAATCAACTAGCTTTACCACTAATAAAACCATCATAAAAAATTCTTTTTGCTTTAATTTTTTTTGCTCTTAAATTGTTATAACACAATAACTTAGAATACATTCACATTAAAAAAAAAAAAAACAAAGCAGAAGAAAACATTAATTCATTATTGTTTCAACTCCAACCTGGTCCACAATATACAAGAAATATCATAATTATTGAACACCATCAACAATTTTATTTCACATAATGCAGAGATCATCTTTAATCTCCACCATCATCATGGTGTTTCAATTTGCAACTTTGGCTTTTCTGATCATTTCATTTGTTACTGTTCCACTCTTTAAGTTCACATCAAACAAAAAATCCACCACCAGCAACCTAATATCTCTAAGTGAACACCACGGTATCCAATACGGTGTTTTCGGTTACTGCGAGACCTCTAAAAAAGAATGTAGCACCCCTTCCGCAAACTACAAAGCATACGAAATCCAACACAAACACCAAAGCCACGAATCTGACTGGAAATTAGACTTCAAAGCCAGAAAAACATTGTCTGAACTTCTTATAGTCGTTCCAGTTGCTGCTGGGTTGGTTTTTTTGAACCTGCTTGGAAGCTCTTTGAACCTTATTACCAGAAAAAGAGATATCAATGAAAACGAAAGATTCATCTTTGTCCAGTTCATCATCTCCACCGTCTTTAGCTTCCTGGCCTTTGCTGCTTCTGCAATGTCTTGCATAGTTGTATTTTTGTTATTCTACCCACACATAAACTGGCCTGCATGGGTTTTGATTCCAGCTGCTGTCATGTCCTTGTTGTGCTTACCTTTGACCTTCTTCCAATATTTGAGCAAGAAGAGCGAAGTCTACAGCTTGGAAACCGGTGCCATCATCGAGGAAAAACAAAACGATTTGTACGGCAATTCCAGACTACTATCAGATGATATTGTTTTCGAAGACCAAAAGTCCACTGACTACTTCGAAGATAATGAGGGCCATGTTTCAGATGAAAGCAAAAGCAGAAACTTCTTCACTGAATTGAAGAAAATGAACACAGACACCATGAACTCCTCCACTGACTACGAAAACAAGGCCTCCTTGAATAACTCAGGAAGCTATGCACAACCATCTAGACTTGTAGACGTTATGAATAACGGCACCTCTAAGAATACCTCATCATCAAACTTGTCTTCAAACTTTGAAAACAAAAAGGATTCCTTCAACATGTACCAAGAATACAAGCAAATTGAATCCGAAGGTGCTTCCAACTCTAACTCTTATCCATCAAAGTACGACTCTGCTGCTTTATCTGGCAACAATCAAAGAAACGCTTCCGAATCTTCTTCATTCTATGCTACTGCCAACTCCTTTGCTCCACCAGCTATGCCTGGGAAGAAGTTGGAAAGGGACAATACATTCAAGACAAACGACTTCAAGCCAGAAAGTATCTTACTTCTTGATAAGAAGTCTCCATTAGAAAACATAAACGGCGTGCACCACAAACAAGCCAATCTACCTGCTACTGTGGAGGAAGATGTTGGAAACTACAGCGATGTAAGCGACAGTGACAGAGACTTTGTGAGACAAAATATTATTCCAAAGTCGCAAAGACCTGAGCTAGACAGTGATGATGGCTTGCACGATGACCAAGGCTCCAACTTTACCAGTGTATCTCAAAGAGGAGACAACCCGCAATACATCCAAAAGAAGTTCAATGCCCAACCTGCCACAAATATGATGAACAATTATCAAGGAAACACATACCAAAACCAACCAGCAATGCCACATCAACCAATGAGAGGCTACCAGCAGCAAAACAACCAAAACAACTACTACCAACAACAACAACAAAGAAGCGGTCCTATGGGTGGATATGCTGGCCAGCCACCTGCACAATACCAGCAAAACAACCAGATGAACAGAGTTGGAATCAACCACCAAGCTATGAATCCCCAACAAAGAAACAGAGCCCCAATGGTATTCCAAAACAACGCTGACTTCAGTGCCCCTACTGGGTCCTCTTACCAACAACAACAATACCAAGGAAACTCTGCCATGCAGTCCAAGTTCCATCCCCCAGTCTACAAACCTGGTTACAAAAAGAAACCAATGAGCGGCAACAAAGCCTTGGGCCCTGCTTTTCTAACAAACCCATATGCGAATGGGCCTAGCCAACAACCATATTCTGGCTTTAGATAGTTCTATATATAAAGTAAAAAAAAAGAATAAAAAATTCATTAAGATTTGTAACAAAGGGCATTATTTTCATTGCGTCAAAAAAAACAAACAGACAACTTCTTACTTCTTGGTCAAGAGCAGCATGAGTACAAATAAGCAGATCAGAACCAGGAACAGGGTTATTTTGCACTTGCTCTCCCTTTTGTTGTATCTCTCTGATATGTCAATTTCGCGCTTCGCCTCCACAACGTCATTCTGGAATTCGTATATGTTGGATTCGATGCTGTTCACAATGCTTGACTGGTCAATGATCATTGTCTGCAGGTCCTTGAAGATGGTATTAATTTCCAGCACGTTCTGCGAGAGCTCCACAATTTCCTGGTCCCTCTCAGCCAAAAACCTGTCTTTCTTCTGGCTGCTGGCCTGCTTCTGCACCATCAACTGCTTCATCTGCTCGTCTTCCTCATCCAAAAGCAGAATGTCCGTGCTTGCAAAGTCATCGGCTTTGTTCTTGATGGTAGGCAGGGGCTTGAAATCGTCTTTGTTCAGGTGCTTCAAGTACTTGTTCTGCAGCACCTTGTACTCGTTCGACCTGCTCTGGATCTTCGATGCATAAAGTGTGTTCATGTTCGTGAGGATAATCGTAAATTCATTCTGCCTGTTCGACTTGTCGGCTTGGATATGCTCCTGCACAAACTTAATGTACTTGAAGTTGCTTTGAATGAGCTTCATGATCTCAAAAGACGTCTTCTCAACCTTCTTGAAGTCAGATTGTTGATCATCGTTGAAACCAGGCAAAATCGCTGTTTTGTACTGCTGGTCTAGTTGCCTCAAAAGGGCGTCTATATGATCAAGGTTTTTCTCGATTGGCAGAATTATGTTCTTGATAATCAGGTCAATGTTCTGAGACCTGTCGTTTGAGTTTATGGCCAGGGTATCTATGGATTCATTGCCTACCTCAAGATCCAAATCAAAGTTGTCTTCAAAGTCATTTCTGTTATTTCTTGGATATGTTTTTCTGTATGATAAAAACAGGTTGGTTCTGTTCTTTGAAGCTGGCATTAAAAAAAAAAGAAGTATAGGTATTCAAGTCAGCTGCGGTATTGGTGTTTGGGGTCGCAAGATGCTTAATTTGTTGAGGTTCATTGAAGAAAACTAACACCCTTTTTTTTGTTGTTGTTGTGTTTCACACGTTTTTCTGCTAATCTATGATCACGCTTCGAAGGAGGTTTTTTTTTTTTTAGCAAAATAAATATTTAATTAAACAATTTGTATGTCTTTAGGAGCAATTGCCAGTACAAACACGTTGGAAAAATAGCTTAAAAGTTGCAGAAATAATAAATTTATGTTAACAACAATTGGATAAATAACAGCTTAACAGTACTAAAGTTTGTATACACTCATCTATTGGTAAGATTTGCCAAAGAAACACAAAATGCTTTAGGCAAATTGAAATGCCCTCTTTGTATATAAATAATTCCACATTTTTAACTGATATAAAATTAAAATAACTCCTGGTAGCTTAGTTGGTTTAAAGCATAAGACTGTAATTTTATTAAGATATCTTGGGATCGGGTGTTCGAATCACCCCCGGGAGATTTAATTTTATTTTTTTAACTTTTTGTTGCCTACGCACGTGACGTTTTGTTGCTACTAGCAATTAACAACTATTATCCAGCTTGCTATTAAACTTTTCAAAGAACTCAATACTATCAGTATTCAATTCATAAATTGCATTTACTGATCAAATTTAAAAATGACATAGTCATTGCTCTTTCAATATTTCCCCCCCAAATGTTATTTGATTAAATCATGTTGGAAGTCTTTTCATCTGAACAATTTTCAGTTATTTTTTAACCTTTGTTTTTTTTTTTTTTTTTTTAATAAAAAAGACACGCAGTCCTTTAATTGCCAAAATTTATCTACAAACACCAAAAAAACTCACCTTTTTATTTCAACACCATATACATGAAGGTTTTATTGCTTAATTTGTTGCTTGTAATTACTGCGATTACCAACGTTGCAAGCTCGTCAGCGGTTAGCATCAAAGATGTTTGCCAGGAAGCGAATATAAACAACGACGTGGCCTGTAATCAGAACAAAATATCACAGTTTTCTCTCCAAGAATATCAAAAGTTGGCGAATTGGATGGAGAACACTGAACAAAAAACAGAATATAAACAAGTTTTAGAGGAAGTTTACTACTACTATGGCTTGAAATTGTATTTAGATAACAATAATCTAGATTTAGATGTCATCTCACAATGGGAAAAAATCACTGAGTCAAAAAATCTTCTCAGCAGAATTCAACCAAAGCTGGATGACCTTTATCTCAAATTTGGGTTTATTTCTAAGATTAAAGGTGACGCCTTGATTGAAGAAACTAAAAATTATACAGAATTGGACTTAGATGAACGGTTAGAACTTTCTCCATACAGCGAGGTATTATTGCACGAGAAAGTAAATGATTTATGGAAGGACATTATAGACTATACATCAAACAGCAACATTCAGACATCTGGTGATGACTTTTTGATTATTTTTGCTAATGATTTGACGTCTTGCTACAAGAATTTACTTGCTAAGCATGGGAAAAAATATTCTTTAGAAGAAAGAGGTACATTTTTCTCAGTGCTCAGCGATATAGAGTTTTTAATGCTAAACAACTTCAAACAGTCGCAATCATTTGCTAAGCAATGCATCGAATTGGATGACTCAAACAAACACTGTTTAGACTTGATTAAAATAAACGCCAAGCTGTTATCTTTGAAAACAAAAACAAAGTTTGATCCTTTGATTATTGATAAAACCATAAATACAAAATGGAGAGATGAGTTCACAAAAATGATGAAAGATGCGAAAGGTATGAATACTTTTACTAAAATAAGTGACAGATTAAATCAATTTTACAAAAACGATCCAAAGTCAATGTTCACAAAGATATTCAAGAGTATGCCTTACCATGAATTGCTAGTAATCTACAAATCTATTGCTGTTGATTTGAAAAAAGGACAATCCAGAAATTATGCCAATGGCAAAAAGATCAAATCTCTACTGTCTTCCATAAAAATTAAAGACATAAAATCTATAAAGGATTTAGAAACTGTCTTTACTGAGGAGCACTTGAAACATCTATGGAATGACAAATCTCCATACGTATGCTTAGACATCATAGCTTATTTACTAAGCAGTGAACACTTTTTGAATGACAGCTATTCCATCAAGGTTATGAATGTGTTTGACTTTTTGAACAGCGAAAGAATGTTTGATAAAGGTAATGATATACTTGATGATTTCTCGTTGGAAGTTATTCAAAGCTTTAGAGACGAAGTTGAAGAAAAGCAAGCTAAAGAAAGAATTTTGAGAGAACAGCAACAACAGCAACAGCAACAACAATTTTTCCAACAATTCCAGGGCGGTGGTTATGATCAGTTTTTCCAAGGTGGCCAAAGAGGCCAAAGACATCATGCCCCTCCTCCAGAACATGCACAATTCTCTAAGGAAAAAGACTACTACAAGATTTTGGATATATCTCCTAATGCAACGGAAAAGCAGATAAGAAAATCGTTCTTGACTTTGATCAAAAAGTACCACCCAGATAAAGTATCCAATTTATCTGATGAGGACAAAGTAAAAATGGAAGAAACGGTTCATAACATCAATGAGGCTTACGAGGTTTTGTATGACGAGCAAAAAAGAAACGAATACAATCACTTTAGATCTATGTGAATTTGATGTTAAATATATATATATAGAGCAGTGGTTTAGTATAGATTTAATCGTATATATCAATAGGTGGGATTCTATCAGCATTATAAAACCAGTTGTTATTTTCGATTTCTCTTCCTAACCATGTCAAGGGGAACAACACAAGGTGTCCGTGAATTCTGTTCAACATTTGAACTGCAGTGTATTTATCATATACCTTTTTATCAAAGCCCTGGATCATTCCTCTGGCTAATTTCAACCTTAGACTTTTAACTTTACTATTAACAAAGTCGTCATTTTCATTATTGGAGCTACCACAATTCATTGTGCTGGAGTTTTGATCGTCTAGAATACCCTCAATTTCTCTTTGAGAATCTACAAACGCCTTTTCCAAGTCTCTAAATTCTTTATATTCAGACCACGTTTGAACACTAGAGTCTGGTTGACAGTGGAATATCAATCTGAATATCAAAGTATTCCTAACTGCAATAGTAAACCACAAGTCTTGGAAAAAGTTGTCACACAAAGGATCTTCAAACATATACGGATCAATGAAGCTAGAACTAGAAAATATTTTCTCCTTTAATATTTGATTATACTCTTCTTTTGTTACTTTGGTCTTATCAACATTCAAGAAGTTTTTCTTAACAGATAATTGTTCAGGAATACCTACCATTGCCAAAATTTGCTCAAGCTCTGCATCCAATGCCCTATGGTCATCCATAAAGATCTTGTCAACATATTCATGCTCCGATTCATAAAAAGCAGCTGGCTGAACAGCATTGGAGACTACATCTTTCTTGGTGAAATCCAGCTTTTTCTTTGCTGAAAGGAATTGCAAATAGGATATTTTCTTCAACATGTCAACTTTTTCCAATGCTAAAATATGCTCCTCATCTGCACTCAAGTACTCCAAAATATCTTCTCTTGTAGGCAAGAATCCCATAGCATAGTCATTAAGCTCGTCTTTGTTTGCATCATATTTTTTATCATCTTTGAATCTTCTATAGTTATGAGTATTGAGATGCAACCACTTATTCAACTGTTCTGAGGTATCTTTTACAAACTTACTCGAGCCTGAGTAGCCACTTCCTGGAGTGAAAGTATCTGGGTTCAGTATGCTCTCGTTTTCCTTTTTAACTCTTGGATCAGTACTAATAGGCTTATCATCTTTGATACCCACGTTAAAAACACCAGCTCTGTTGTTGAATGTATGGACAAATATGTTTGAAACGGACGGTAAGTTAGATTTCTTCAAAGGATTTGAATCCCCAGTTGGTTCTTCAAAGGCATTAGTATCATTAGGCCCCTCATTTTCTTCAGGAATACCAAAACCACTAACATTTCCATGAACCTTTCTCCATTCTTCTGTGCAATCCATACCCAAAACATCTCTTGTAGCTAGCTCTTTATAAGCAGAAATGGCCAATTCTTTTTTTGAAACTTTAGTTTTTTCTAACTTAATAGTATGAAGAGTTTTGTAATGTTTTTGGGCCAATAGCTTTAATTTAGTAAATTTCCGTTCATTGAAATCAACTAAGTCGACATCACAACCTAAATGCTCTCTCATCAATCTTTGTCTCATTTCAAAGGCAAATTTACCAGCTAGATAGTCTTCACCATTCATCTTAGACTTCACAAACTCAGTATCTCTAACAATAATTGCAACTTCACTATCTCTGTTACCCAACATACTTCTCTCATTGATATTAGCACTACCAATAATACAAGTTCTGTCGTCCACAATCAAAATTTTGGCATGAACATATAATTGCTCTGTTACCAAACTGTTTGACTTACCTAATTCTGACCACTTTCTTAAAGAATAGAATTGTATGTATTCACCTGCATCAATTCCTACCTTTTTCAATTTTCCGTAGATAGAATTCTCACCAGTAGAAATAGCCATATACTGAGCTAACATAATCAATCTTAGAGAAGAACCGTCGGACTTATCAACTTCAGAGGGAAATGCTGGCATCAAAGGAATGACAATGTAAGCTTTCCAAGGTGTGTTGTCTTGATGAGCTTTAATGATTCTATCAACGATAGCATCACCAATGCTATTCAAAACAGAAACGCTATCCCATGTGGAACTAGTCACAAAAAATTGGTTTTCAACATACATGTAATGCTGAGAAGTCTCAATCAACTTCAAGTAAGCATTTTGAATGGAGTCCTCAGTCTCTTTCAATCCCAAAGACCAATTACCGGAACTTCTCAACAATTGACATTCACATGTTGACTTGTTTTTTATTGCATCGTAATATGGTAAGCTTTTCAACTCTTCTTCAGTTAGATCACTTGGAGGTGTCAATAGCGGTGTTGGTCTAGATGGTCTTTTTTGTCTTAGCAAATAATTCCATCTTTGTACAAAGTGTCTACTTAAATCTCTAGCTACCTCACCAACAGTCATCATATGGACATCATGCCATGGCATTCTTGGAACAGTATCTCTATCATGCATAGATTCAAATGGCTTCTCCAATTCATAGAAGTCATTATGTCTAGCATTAGAATAGTCTTTACCTGGGAAATTTTGTTTAGGTATATCTGTTGACTCATCTCTTAAGGCATGCTCTGGGGTGTCATATCTACCATAACATAAATCAATACCACCAATAAAGGCAATGATGTTATCTACCACGGCCAATTTTTCATGATGGGCCCAGAAGTAAGTATTTTGCAACCATTGATTTGGAGATCTAATGACATGAATGTTTCGGTGAAGAGATAGCAAAGAGTGTTTAGTCCATGATGAATCGGTACCAACAGTAGAACCAACATTTCTGTAGACTATAATAAAGATTTTAACACCCTCTTCAGCTTTCTTTTGCAATATTCTATCAATTCTATAAGGTTCATTGCCCTCAACAGGTCTTCTCATGTAAAGCTCAGGAGATAACCACCAATCATGAATGAAAATACAATCATTGGCAGTCAACAATGCTTCACTCAAGGCCCAGAAATAATCTCTACCGTCAACTAATAGTTTGGTGTAACATGATTGTCTAACAGGGGCAAATGAGTTAAATCTATTTGGCTTACTCCAAATAGTGCTGGCAGCCATTTTTTCAATTGACGATACCCATTCTTTCAAAATGCTTTCAGAAGTACAAAGCAATTTCATTTCTCTTTCACTGTTTTGTAGCGTGATTTGCAAGTTGTTCAAGGTCTTTGCAGTTCCCCCTTCTAATTCACTGTAAACGACCTTAAAGTTACTGTCAACCAAGAAAACATCCAATGGGGTTGTCGAATGGACGTCACTAACAAATGTGATGTACGAATGTCTGACTAAAAACCATTTTTTAGTGTGTCTTTGGACCATAGCCTTCCAATCGTTGAATCTGAAATGAGAAACTCTCCATCCATTGGCTTTGGCACTGGATAACATGATTAAGTAACCCTGTTTACCTACGTATCCTTTTTCATAAGATAGCAATACACCAATTGGAGAAAGCTCATAAAAATGAAAAATCTTATTGGCAATTGGATTCAAACCAACAGCAACATTCAAAAGTTTCAAGTATTTTTCCAATCTGACATTAAGGTTTTCATCTTCATTGTCTTGAGTACTTAACGTCATTTTCTTAAAATGCTCAACGGGTTCTCCATTTCTTTGAGCTGAAGATGCATGGGCAGGGCTCTCAGCTTCTTCAGCTTGCTGGTTTTCACAACTTTTTAGAACAGGTGAATTTGGATTTTCACCGATTATATCTTGAACTTGTCTTAAACTGTGCCCATTTGGATTAAAGATTCTACTTTCTATAGATGAATCGGAAGCATTAAAACTTTCCAGACTGGACAAATCCTCACCATCATCGCTGTTTCCTGATGATTCAGAGCAAATGTCATCATCAATGTCTGACTCCCCTTCTTTCTTACCCTCAGCTTCTCTATCGCTTACACCCTTTATGAATTTGTTCATTTGCATCTTTGTTTTCTGATTTATCTTAGATGAAGCTCCGGTTGCTGCATTTCTGGTTTTGACAAATAGAAACTTAACATTTCTTGTATTATTTTTTTTATTTCTGGATCTTGGAAACTTGGGTATCTTAAGACCTCTTTTTCCCACAATATAAGATGCATTATTTGAATTTCTCAAATTTTTAGCAAGAGTAAATACTTTTAAAGAAGAGTGTAAACGTGCGATGTCTAAGTAGCTTTTGTAAACAGACCATTTCATTTTGCTATTTGACATCCCATATTCCAAATCAATTCTGAAGGTTTCTTTTTGTAATTGCTTTAATTTGAAACCAAGACCGGAGTCTTCATCTTCCTCATTGTGTTCTGTGTGCTTATCTTGGCCTAACTTGTTGACATGAACACTCAAGGCTCCCAATAATAAAGTAGCTCTTCTGTTGTTTTTGTGATCCAAAGTAAAGTAAGAGTAGAATAACAATGCTGCCGGTGATCCTGCAAGCATCATATTTATCAAATCTTCTTGCAAAGCAGATCTGAAAACATCAGACTGGGACAATGGTTCACTGCCAATATCTCCTTTTTTAGCATCCTTGGGTGACTTACCTAATCTGGCAGAGTTTAAAAACATATTTTGGGAGTTTTTCAACTTTCTTTTAAAATTCAAAGAGTTTCTGAAGTTTTTAGCTGCTCCATCACCTGCAGACACCATGGAAATTTGCGAAGATGACTTGTTCCGCATAATACTCCCCTTAAGCGAAGAAGTAATACCGTGGAAAGTCAAGTTCTTATAACCAGCTTCTTCATCTTCATTGTGACCAGTCATTATGTCGTTTCTTTCTTTGGTTCCATGATCCTTGTGGGAAGGGCTGTAGTTCATGTTATCCTCATCGGCGATTTGGTCTTCCTCATCTTCTTGTTTTCCATATATGAAGTTCAAAAATCCCTTTTTGCTTGAGCCTTCTTGAGACCTTTTCAAATCAGCATCTGAAACATTGGATCTGATTGCATTTAAAGAAACTGCTTCATCCAGATGTGCATGGTCAATATCCTTTGCTTTGTTATATTTGTTTGCTTGTGTTAAAGTTTCATTACCCTCGGAGTCTTTATTCTCATGATCAGCGTCACTTTTCAAAGTTTTAATTATATCTTTCGGATTATGTAAGTCCATAATATATATTCTAAAGATATGATAAAAGTAATAATGTTTCTATAAAAGTTGTTTGGTTATAGTAAGGCTATTTGTTATTACGTTAAGTTTAGTTTTTTTGTTTTTTTTTTTTTGTAAAACTTTCATTTTTTCAAAGGTTCTTCATTAGCACATATATATATTTTTTTTGTTTTGCCTATTTCCCCCCATCATTGCATTTGTATACGTGTGCTTGGAAAACATTTCAAGGGGGCAAAAGCACAATAGAAATGTGGTAATGATGATGCAGGGGCATCGCAAATTTTCTTTTTACTTTTCATTAAAACCAGCTTAATTCAAAACAAAAAATATTAATATATATATCATAAATGCAATTAGTTCTTCTCATCAACAACAATGTCATCAATGTGGTTTTCACCAACAGCTTCTAAGAATTCATTATCGGTCAAGTTAGATCTTGGACCCTTAAAGTATTTGTGTTGGAATAATGCATAACTTATTAAGGCCATAGCTAAAATACCAAAGGTACAAACAATACAGTAGTTCATTTGTTGTTTGTTTGGGTGATCAACGGCTGGGAATAAAACGATGATGATCATGAACAGTTGATAACCAACAGCAACTAAGTTTATGATGAATGACCATGTCTTACCCAAGTAGAAAGGACCGATGGCATGGTTGCTTTTGGCGTAGGTAATTTTCAAACCCATTGGAATAACTAAGGCCATGTAGAAACCACAAACAGCAATTGAGAATAAGGATGCAGCACCTTGTTCTTGGAACATTAATAAACCAAATAGCAAAGAAGCCAAACAGGTACCGTACATGGCTCTTACAGGTGTTTTGGTTCTTGAGTCAACTACAGCAAACCAATCAGCAGCTAGAGGTGGTAGGACTCTGTCTCTGGAAATAGCATAGAAGTTTCTAGAGGTTGCCAAAATCAAAGAAACACCCATGAAGAAGCACCCTATAGAGACCAAAGCCATAATAGCCAAAGTCCATTTTTCGCCTAAGGAGTTCATGAAAATTTGGGTAACAATTGAAGAGTAAGAAGAGGTCATGATGTCCTGGATAGATGGACCCATGCAGGCATATAGACATAGAAGCATTAACCAACCAAGTATACCACAACTGACAATGGATAATATAACACCGAATGCAGCAGGACTGGCCTTTGGGTCCATCAAAACGGACTTTGTTAAGTCTCTTGGTTGATAAATGGCTTCTTCAGCCATGTGGATTGGAGAATCAAAACCAGCAATAGTCCAAGCAGCTGGAGCTAAAGCATTTAGAATCCAATTACCACCAAGGGACCAATTGCTGAAGTTCTCGACATTTCCAAAGATGAACTTACCTTTGTTGAATGGAATACCCTTGTTTTTGGTTCCAATAGGTAAAGCGATGAAAACCAAAAGCAATAAGAAGCAATTGAAGAAAATGGAAATTTGTTGGATTCTTGTAGAAATACCACCCGAAAGAGTACCAATAGCAGCACCCAGTAAGATAACAGCAACGTAAACACCGTATTTCTTACCATCAGTAACAACAAAGTCAGGGTTAGCTACTTGAGCACAAGACAATATTTGACCTGCACAAGAAGCAAAGATAGAACAGACACCGGCAGTTAGAGAAACAGAATCCAAAATACAAACACAGTAAGCAGAGATGTCTTTATATTTTTCCGGAGCGAAAGTCCAAGCTGACAAGTAGACAGCTGAGGCTGAAGGAAAGGCTGAACCCAGTTCAGACAAAGCCAAACCAACAGGAAGAATCCCCAGCAAAGAAGTGAATAGCCAACCCCATGCAGAGGAGGCACCTGCTGATGTAGACTGGTAGAAAACGGCACAGATGGAAGGTAGCAAACTCATGATTGAGAACGCGATACCAAACAGGTCGATGTATGTGTATTTTCTCTCCAGCTCTTGCTTGTAACCCAACTCTTCAAGGGCTAGTTGATTGTTTAGTGATCTGACAACGTTGATTTTGTGGCCATCAGCAGACTGGAATGATGATAATTGATGGGTAAGGTCATGGTCCGATTGTTTTTGGAAGGATGTTGTGGTGCCTATGACGGCATTTTTGATGTCCTCAGATGATTCAGCAAAAGACATTAGTGTTGTGGAGAAAAAGAGGGTTGTATTCTTATTTAGTTTGGTTTTTTTTTACTGATGAATTACTTAATTAGAAAAGAAAAAGAAAAGAACAATATCTTAAGAATAGAGAAGGGCAAGAAATAGACTTTGAACGATGCCATTAAATACAATTTACAATTGAGTGAGTATAACAGAATGTGCATAAATTATTTCGCATACGCATCGCAATCTAATCTCGGTAATACGGATTGGTGTTTTTTGTGCAATTTAGCAGTTGATTTCATGAATTGCCAGAATAGGACTAGCCTGCAATATTGATAATTCATCTAGGTTGAGTCTTTTGTGAAGATGGACAATTCTGGGATGGGAAAAAAAGTGCTTCGGCATCTGTCCCAATAGAGCTAGTTTTTTGTCTTTTTAACGAAAAAAAGGAGAATAATATGAGTTGCCTTTTTTTTTTAAAAATAAAAAACGAGAATTCACTGATTAATGCGGTTTGTCCTTTTCCATTTCTTTTTTGGGTCGGTCGGCCATTCCACATCCTTGCTCTAGGGTTCAATCTCTTTAAAGATTCAGCCATGAGACAAGAACAGAACCACCTTTTTTTTTTTAAAAAAAAATATGTGATAGAATATCACTAATCGTTTTGCGATAAGTTTTGAAAAATCTCCTTCTAAGGAGCTTCTACAAGCACAGCTGTACCCGCTTGTGAATTTTTGATCATTCATTGAGTAGATCTAAGATATGCCATTTGATAGGAAAAAGTCATATTCCTATCGTGAAGAATATTCAACGTCTTTGCAATCTGTATTACTATCGTATCGATTTTTGTTACGAGAATCAACCTCTTGGCGACATCACGTGTCGCACTGATAACATAACTTGTCCCTGTAATTTTTTTTGTTGTTGGTGTGAAACAACAAAACCTCATACCGGTGTTATAACCCCACAGCAATGGATCTATCCACACACGGCAAATTCGCCATCCTAGGATTGGTCAACAACTCCCTGTATGTTATAATTCTATCTTTGGCAATGGATTTGGCCGCCACAAACACACCTAAATCGTTAATTCTGCTATTGAACATCCTTCCTTCTTTGGTGCTGAAGTGTTTTGCTCCCATACTCATCCACAACAGAATATCACACAACAAAAGAGTCGTTTGCTTGATTGCAGTCAACTCCTTTGCCATGTTGCTTATAGCATTCAAAAGAATATACCTGGGCATCGTCCTGGCTAGTTTCATGTCGGGGTTGGGGGAGCTTACCTTCTTGCAAATAGCCTCTTCAAAGTTTGGTGAACCTGGAATCAATGGATGGTCTGTGGGCACAGGCCTTGCGGGAATATGCGGTTCCTTGTTTGTTTTGCTGCTGACTTCATTTTTGGGGTTGTCTATAACCACATGTCTTTTAGGAAGCAGCTTTATACCTTTGGGATTTCTGCTGTACTGGAAGTTACCCCAGAATGAGTACCATTCAGTAGGTAGCATTGACCTTTCAGAACACAGAATGGAAGCGGAAGATGAACAGATGGATAAGTTGGCGCTGGTGAGAGAAGTCTTGTACCCGTTCATGCTACCACTCATGCTGGTATACTTTGCTGAGTATTTGATCAACCAAGGCATATCACCAGTGCTTCTTTTCCCTCTAAAAGACAATCCAATTCTTTTTCGCAAGCACAGAGACCAATATGTTATGTACGGCACAGTTTACCAGCTTGGTGTGCTGATTTCAAGATCATCCGGAAACTACATGAGAATCAAGAATGTTTGGTTTTTGTCGGTTCTGCAGGTGATAAACTTGTTTCTGCTATTGATCGAGGCACTCCACTTTCCAATTGAGTCGGTTTACTTTATTATAGTCTGCTCATTCTATGAAGGATTGCTGGGTGGCTTATCTTACGTTAATGTATTTTTGAATGTGAATGAGATTCACAAAAATAGTAGCTCACAAAAAAGGGAGTTTTCTATGGGAATAGTTACAATCTCAGACTCTTTTGGTATACTGTTTGCAGCTCTATCAGGGTTGCTTTTGGAACCTAGTTTGTGTAAACATCAAGTTGCAAACGGAAGAGACTATTGCATGACTTCTTGATACTGATAAAATATTGTGAATAAAGATGAAGATATATAAACATGAAGATGTTACTCTTTTAAGGCAAACGCCACTTTTGTATTTCAAAAGGTAATCATATTTTCCCTTAAGGTTTTGATCAAAACCTTGAGTATTTGTTGGTTTTTGTCTTCAACATCTTTCACAATGCTCAGCTCCAAAATACCAAGACACTGCAAGAACAAAAGCTTGTCGTTATTTGTCAAGTTCTTTTGCTGCTCCAAAAAGCTCTTGAAGCTTATGGCGTCATAGTTTTCAAAGATGGGCATGATAACACAATCTCTGAAAGTTTCAAACAGCATCGTTTTCAAATCAGACTTGACATTGGCATTGTCAAACCGAACCAAAAATGTCTTTGTGAATATTTGAAAGTCGTTGTTCAAAATCAGCATGTTTGGGATATGTGTGGAGTTGAAGTTTTGCCATATGAAATTGAGTCTTTTGATAGGGTTGTTCAGGATTCTCTCGTCGCTGTTTCTGTAGATAAGCTGATTCTCCATCATGTAAATTATGTCTCTGAAAATGCGATTGTAAAAGTTTTTCAAAAATATGTAGATCTTTTTTGTTATGTATTCTAGTTTCTTTATGGGCATTTTAATTGCAAACAGATCTTCTACTGTTCTGGCGTGAATGGTACCAATTAGAAGAGCGTTTGAAATAACCGAGGGTGATAATGAAGATCCATTATTCACAGTGAAGTGCTTGTCCGTCAAAGCATCTTTGCTGTTGCCCAATTTAGGTGTTTCTGGTTGATTCGAGGAGTTTGACTTTCCCAAACCATGAGTTTTCTTTAGCCTTGCGGGTATTTCTTCATGTGACAAGCCCCCTGTTGAGTAGCTTGTCTGTACTTGAAAGTTAATCTGATCCAATACATTTGGTGTGTTGCTGCTACTTGACTCAGATTTATGGTAAAAGCTTTGGTCGTTGCTGGGATACTCCTCTTCCTTATACTCCAAAGATATGTTCAAAAAACTCAGTTTGATGCAAAGAAAAATCATTTTATGGAGATTTTCTGTTTTTGGAAGCATGTGGTCTTCATTGATAACCGCATAGTTAATATCATTTATGACCAAAATCAAATCGTTAATGGTTTTGACCCTGGATTTCAGCTTCAAAAATGCAAATTGGCTTTCCAAGCCCGAGTAATTTTTCAGCAAATCGTACATGTAGTGATACTCTCTTTCAGACATCATTGCGTCCTGCTTCATCAAATGGTCCAGGTTAGCGTTTGTGTTGAACCCTACGTTCTTTGCTGATTGTGAGTTTGAGGACCCATAGGCACCTATATCGGCGCTGTGGTTGAGGATTTTCGAGATGTTTACAAGCTCATTTTCCGGGTCGCTGACTGATAACCGTTCGCTAAGCACCTTATTGCTGTCGAGCAGACAGACTGGGATCTTGGAGCCGAGTTTCTTATCTACGAATCCATTCTCATGAAACTTGTCAACCCCCTTCGACCCTGAGAAGTCCTTGTTTCTTCCAAACAGCCTGGAGAGCGTCTTGTGCTTGCCATCATCAGTACCCATTCTGCTTTTATTGCTCCGCAGATTGCCCACCTTGGTTGATGCATTGGCTGGCAGCGGTGCCAAGTTTCCAGCCCTCCATGTGTTCTTGGGATCGCTTTGCTCATCGTCATTGAATGAGTCAAAGGAGGTATTTGACAGCGAAGCTTGGAAATTCGTGCTTAGCAGAGTATTGCTCCTTTTTTTGAAGCCTTCGTTCTGGATGGAAGTCTCGATATTCAGCAGCTTCTGTGGCGGAACCCCACTGCTCTCGGCTGATATGGACAAGAGCTTTGGAGTTGATAAATTGGCCGAGCCTGTTGCAATGGACTTGAAGCCAACCGTGCTCAGTGCACTAGCGACCGTGGAGCTTCTGTGTCTCATGCCAGATGTGGTGCTCTTATTGTCATAGTCTCTACTAGCTATATTTAGTAACTGGGGAGCCATCTCCTCAGATAGAGAGCCAAGCTTTATTCTATTGTTCCTTTTGAAGGGGTGCGCGTCTCTGTCCATCATGTTATTAGAGGCGTTTATTATTTTGGTATTAACTTGATCCCAACGAGAAGTCTTTGTTGTTTGGGGAGTTCATGTGTAAACATACAGTCATGTATGCTATTATTCAAAGTGCTTGTAAAGGCGGTGGGGTTTGTCTTTTTGTATTTTTTTTTTTCATTTTGGTCTTCATAGAAGTCACGTGGACATTATATTTCACGTGACATGTCACCGGTATGATGTGTCCGTTTTAGGAAAAAAAATCAAAATCATCAAACTCGTTCTTTGGAAGAAACGTCTTTCAATTCCTTTTTTCACTCAAGCCTTCATACATATCCAAGGTTCTTATCCCAACACATAAAGCTAGTAGCACCAAAACCCTTTCTTACACAACCATGCCTAAATTGCACATGTTCTGCGTTTCACACCTGCCACCTATACACATGCTCCCTGAATACGTGCTCCTTGATATTCTTAAGTTTTTAGAGCCAACCCCCACAGTGAATTTCCAGCAAGTAGACCGGCCGTTCCACCTGGTCAGTGAGGCCAGTCATGCATGGTTGGTTGACTGCTGGGGTGGGGTTCCGTTCAACGAAAGAAAAGACCTGCAGTTTTCCTCTGAGGTCCTGTTCTCCATTGTCCCCTCCACGTCTGAGTCTGAGATGGTCGAGTACCTGACCCGCCTGCTCTCCCACCCACGCGTCCACTCCTTCGAAAGCGGGGAGGATATCATGGACACCATCTCCACCCTCATTGCGCAGTACTGTGGGTCCGCCGTTTCCGGGGACTCTGTCCGGAGCTTTGTGCTGGCGTGCGGGGACGCGTCTGTGGCTGTGCAGATCAAGGAGCGTGGGATTGCGAATGACAACATAGGCTGGAAAACCTGGGGCGCATCCTACCCATTTGCACAGAAGGTTCTGCAGAACAAAACACTGTTTGAAGACGTCGCCGCCCACCCGGACAGAACATATCGGATCCTGGAGCTGGGGGCAGGGACTGGACTGGCGGGGGTCAGCATGTCCAAGAGAATGCAGCAGGACAAGGCTGAGAACTGGACGCTGCACCTGACCGATCTGCCTGAGATTATCGGGAACCTGGAGGAGAACATTTCGTTGAACGAAGCCGGGGCTGCGGGGAAGGTGCTCGTGAGACCGCTTGACTGGAAAGACCCCTCCAGCTTCAAAAGAGAAACACAGCACGTCAAATTCAACTACGTGGTTGTGTGCGACTGCCTGTACTCACCGGAACATCCACAACTAGTCGCGAACACCATCGACGAGTTCATGAGCGAGGACGGGCTGCTTTACCTGGAGATTCCGTTGCGAAAGAAGTATGAAGAGGAGAGAACTGCCTTGTGGCGTCTTTTGAAAGAGAAGAGTTTTGTGAAGGTCATTGAGGAAACCGATGGAGGCTTCGATGACTACGGCGAAACAGACTATGTCTTCCAATGCTACAGAAGGGGATAAAAATAAATAAAAAATATATAGAGAGCTGCTCTTAGCTAAAATTAATATATCGTTCTTGTTACTAGGTAAGAATGTTCCGTTCTACGTGTGTGTTCTGCTGCCCTTGCTGTTCCGATTTATGCATTTTTTTTTTGTGGTACAGCAGGCCGTCTGAGGTGCTGAATGTCTTGTTGCACAGGTCGCAGACGCAGCCTTTGTACTTGGAGTGCGACTTCAGGTGTCTCACCATCTTTTGTCTTTGCTTGAAGCCCTTCCCACAGCCTGACCAGCAGCACATGTACTCGTTTTTTCTCTTGGGGATGTGTGTTGCCAGGTGCTCGTCAAGGTCCTCTTCATCTTTGCATGCGTATCCGCAGCCCTCCCACCTGCAGAAATGTTCTTTCTGTTGCAGCAGTGGTGTTTTATGTCTGTGAGGGTTTATTGGCTTTGTATTTGCAGAGTTTTTGGATGAGATCTTGATGTCGAATTGGATGCCGTGCATGTCGTTTATATGATCAATCAGGTCACAGTCGTTTTCGTACTCGAACTGGCAACTGTCCCAGAAACACCTTTCCTCATCGTTGATTTCCAAGGAATTGCTGGTGATTTTCTTTGTGTTTTCCAGATGGTCAAACATCAGATGTGAATGGAGCTCCATTAGGGAGTCGAAAGTCTTTCCGCAGTCTTCCCACTTGCAGGCTGTGGTGCTGGATTTGTCTGTGGAAACAAGGTCATTCCACTTGAAGTCGAGATGATTGTTTTCGTCTTCTGACTTGATGTGGAAGCTCTTTGGATTTGGGCTCTCACAGGCAAAGTGACAGTCCAATGAGTGTTTCTCTTGGTCAACCTTGTTTTTTATCGAGTCAACAGAAATGTTTCTATTTCTGTGCATTCCATGCGTATGCAATTCCAGCTTGTGGTGGTGATGGTTTGTATCTTCAATCAAAGCTTGCTGCTTCTTCGGCAACCCTACATTGAGCAGGTTTTCCTGATGAACAATCTTACCATGGGTTTTGTTCAGTACTGGGATGTCATACATTTTGGTAATGTCCAGAAAATTCATCAGCACATCTTTGGATGTTTGTTTATTTTCTGTATTACAGTCATCTAGGAACAACAGATCCTTAGGGGCATCATGCACCATAATAGAGTCGCTTGCTTTTTGTTTTTTATGTGGCGGTTCGAGATCACCATGCACTTGACTCACTATTTCAGTATTGTGTGTGGTATTGTCACAGCATATTTCTATGATTTGTGGATCACAATGACATTCCTCCATGAGCATTTTCAGACTTGGATATTCATGTGCTGTACCTATATCATGCATGGGTTCACAAGGCAACTCTTTTGTTTCTGTTTTTTTAATCTGTGGTGTTCTTTCGTTCAAGTTGATGAACTCGAAGTGTTTATATGGGTCATCAAGTAAGTTTTCATCTTGTGGATCAGTGTGCAGATGGCCATGCACCAATGTGAAGTCTTTGTAGTTGTGGATATGACCATGAACAGCTCTATGATCCATTTTTTTTTTATCAAAAATAGTTTTTGTTATTATTTAGTATACAAGGGGTTTTGTTTGTTTGTTGGTTCTTTTATGTCTTTTCAATAGTAAACATATATTGTTGTTCAGGCAGAGCTGAAACATTATATATATATTAATTCATAATAGTTTACCAAGTGAAATAGGTCAAGCAAATAAAAAGAAGAATGTCTGAAATAACCTCTCCAGATGCGATGCACTTATTTTTTGGGTGTGCTCTAAAAAGGGTAATAAGAGAGCCATGCACACGTGACATGTGTTAATTTATATATATTCCCATATACATAATAAAATGATATGTTCGGATATAAGATAGTATATGTATAACTTAGTGATTATTAACAAGTGAAGTAATCCTTCCCCTTCATCTAAATATCAACAAAGTACTATTTATAACATACAATACACTATCTGATTCAATGCCTTCGATAATAGATGCTGTTATCTTCATCCAGCATTTACCTACAAAAACAAAAAGGGCAGGAGTTATTATTCCGATGGGAATATAATCATTAGGGGCGTATTCCTTCCACCGACCAAAAAAAAAAAAAAGGAGAAGAAAAAGCAGATAAAGTAGTCCACTAACGTTAAGAGATACGCACACCTCTTAACGTTAGTGGACACAAATGATAAACATCAGTACATTAATTATTACAAAATGAATTCATACATTTCTTCTTTTTTTTTTTAAAAAGAGGAATGTGATTATAGATAAAATATTTATTATTTAAACACAAGCTTCTTTTATTTAATAAGCCTTCTCTGTTTATTATTCTTCTATATATATTTATAAAGGGTAGCAAAAAAAAAACAAAAACATTACAAAATCCATCTCCTTTTAACCATAGCCGTTTTTATTGATAACACAATAATAATAGGAAAACACGAAAAAAAAACACACGCAGAATAATCAAAAGAAAAATGACAATCAACTCTAAACAGTACCATTATCAGAAATTCATCTCAACAAAAGACTCAAAGAGACACTTGCCTGCCTTCTGGGAACACGGCCCATTCCCTGAAGAACTCAAAAATACTATAAACACTCTTGACCCAAAGGAAATAATCTACCTCTCCTCTGGGGTTCCAAACAAAGAGTTGTTCAGCGTCAAAAATATCTCGATCAACCACACCTTGGAGCTAGGCCACGAAAACGTGGGCACTCCAAGCGACAATGTTTTGACAAATACCTTCCACATCGGAGATGAGGCATTCAGCAAACACAACTCTGCAAAAGACCACGACTACAACACAGGCGTTCCCATCGAATCGGTGTTTGAGTACTCAGACCAAACACACGGGTTGTCCTCCACCATTGAATTGTACAACAAGCTAATCACAAAGTTCAACTACTTCAGAGAAGACGTGCCTGCTAACAGGGAAAGAAGAAAAGAATACGACGTGGTCATCACCTCAGGAACATCTGCCTCCAGCTTCTACCTAACCCAGCTATTGCTTGACCAGAACAAGACCATCTTGGTCGAGGAGTTCACTTATCCTGTCATCTTGGCAAACGTTACCATGACCGATGGCCACTACGCTCCGTTCAACTTGAACATGCATGCTACAGAGGAAAACGGCGAAAACCCAGTGGATGTTGTCTACCTAGAAAAGTTGTTGAGCAACTGGGAGTCCTTCCATCCAAACAAGCCTTACCCTACTTGTCTATACACAATTCCTGTGCAGAACCCAACTGGTTTGGTCCAAAGCTCAAAGCACAGACAGGAAGTTTATGACCTCTGCAAGAAATACGATCTTTTGATCATCGAGGATGATCCATACGGCAATATTCTATTGACAGATGAAGTCAACAAGGAAAGCAACCAAAGCCACTCCAGCTACGAAGAATTCTCCTCCCAAAAGAACGACTACCTAACAAAGTTGGAATCCGCTGCCTCGTACTTGTCCATAGATACCGAGGGCATTGTATTCAGATGCGAGTCTGTTTCAAAGGTCTTTGCTCCTGGGTTGAGACTAGGAGTGATCATTGCAAACAAGTTCTTCATCGGCAGACTAATAAACATCATCGAGTGCAGCACAAGAGAAATCAGCAGGGCCAGTATGACCATCTTCAACGAGTGCTGCTACGGCATGGACAGGTTGTTGGGGAGACAAATCCAGGAGTCAAATGAAATCAAAGAGTTGGACGGCTGGATGCAGTGGTGCATGAACCTATCCCATAGATACAAGTTGAGACAGGACATCTTGCTAAGCAGTCTTTATGAAACAAAGGCTTACAAGGAAAAAAGACTATTCGAGTGCATCGAACCGAAGTTTGGTATGTTCTTGTGCATCCAGCTAAATCTTAAAGCCTTGAAGCCATCCGTTTTGGAATCCTGCGACAGCATGAAGAGAGGTATGCAGTACATGGACTACAAGCTTCTTGAGCACAACCTAAGCGCCATTGTTGGCACAAAGTTGAGTATTGATGCTGAGCATTCATACAAGAAAAGTGGGTTCATAAGAGTGACTGTTGCCCAGGCAACCGGCAAGGAACAGCTAACTATGGCTGCCCAGAAAATAGGCATAGCCATTGAAGAGTTCTTTGAGGAGTACCTGACTTCCAACCAGAAATACGAAGTGGTTCTATAATCCTTTATATAATAACACAAATTCCTAGAACATATTTTCTTCTTCTTCAATAGACAGTAGGTACTGTTGAGTGAGTCCTCACCAGACATGATGCTCAACTGGCCTCAATCGGTGCTAAAAAAAAAAAAAACGATGATAACTGTGGTGAAAAACGAAAATTTTTTCTAATTTGAAAACGGGGTTCTAAGAAGTTACAGCTTTCCGGTTTTGACCGCAAATGAAACCATGATTTTTTTTTTTTTCCACTTAAATGACTAATTGTGAATGATGGAAGAAAAAAAAAACAAGTGCAGAACCAAACCACAATGTTATCCAGAAACATCATCAAGCAATTCACAAAGCCATCTTTGACCCAAAGATTCCAAAGCAACATAGCCAGTCTGTCCAACCAGCAACTTGTCAGTCAGCCACTGAAGGCCCTAGACCCGGAGCTGAACAAATTCTTGGACCTGGAGAAGAAGAGACAGAGAGAATCCATCACCCTGATCGCCTCTGAAAACTTCACCTCCACCTCAGTCTTTGACCTTTTGGGATCCGAGTTCCAGAACAAGTACTCCGAAAACAGACCAAATGACAGATACTACGGTGGTAACGAGTACATTGACCAGGTTGAGTTATTGTGTGAGAAGAGAGCCTTGGAAGCCTTCAACTTGGACCCCAACGTGTGGGGTGTCAATGTCCAGCCCCTTGCTGGTTCCGCTGCCAACTTGATTGCTTTCTCAGCTATCCTGCCAGTTGGTGGAAAGCTGATGGGTTTGGACCTGCCACACGGAGGCCACTTGACCCATGGATACAGTACCAAGGAGGGTAAGAGCATCTCTGCCATTTCCAAGTACTTCTCTACTATGCCTTACCAATTGGACACTAAGACCGGTTTGATTGACTACGATACCCTGGAAAAGAACGCCTTGCTGTTCAAACCAAAGGTCATTGTTGCCGGTGCCTCTGCTTACTCCAGATTGATCGACTACAAGAGAATGAAGGCTATCACCAACAAAGTCAACAAAGATTGCTACCTGGTCACCGACATGGCCCACATCTCCGGTCTGGTTGCTGCTGGTGTTCTCCCATCTCCATTTGAGTACTCAGACATTGTCACCACCACCACCCACAAGTCATTGAGAGGCCCAAGAGGTGCAATGATTTTCTACAGAAAAGGCACCAGATACACCACCAAGAAGGGTGTTGAAGTCCCATACACCCTTGAAAAGGACGTCAACTTCTCCACCTTCCCACAACACCAAGGTGGCCCATTCAACCATACCATCGCCGCCCTAGCCGTTGCTTTAAAACAAACAATGACTCCTGCATACAAGAAGTACCAAGAGGACGTTGTTGCCAACTGTGCTTTCTTGGCCGAAGAACTGAAGAAAAGAAACTTTGAGCTAGTCTCTGGTGGTACCGACAACCACTTGCTGCTGATTGACCTGAACAACTTTGGCGTTGATGGTGCCAGAGTCGAGTCCTTGCTAGAGAAAATCAACATCTCCATCAACAAAAACACCGTCTTCAGCGACAAGTCTGCTTTGTTCCCAATGGGACTGAGAGTTGGTACTCCAGCCATGACCACCAGAAACTTTGGCAAAGAGGAGTTCGGCAAGGTTGCTGACTTTATTGAAAAGGGTGTCTTGTTGGCCAAGAAGCTACAAAACGAACAACTGCAATCAGCCGAAAAGGTCAAGGGCCCAAGAGGTCAATTGAAGCAGTTCAAGCAGTTGGTTGCTGAATCTGAAGAAGTCAAGCAATTAGCCGACGAAGTCAGATCTTTCGTCAAGCAATACCCAATGCCTGGTGACATGTAAAAAAAAAAACTATCTTTAGAATTATCCCTTATATAATCAAGACCAAGTGTCTGCACAGGACAGTTATTCTCTTAAACAATCTTCTCCATTCCAGAGGGTCTCCCTTTGACTTGGAAAAAGTAACACATTTTATGTTTTCAACATGCTCAATTTTTATTACTCCCATCAGCGGCATCTTTCGCGTGTCAAAGGTCCTGATCTTTATGGTCACTGGCAGGATGACGTCTTCGCTCATGCCCATGAAATGGGTCTTGAAGTCTGACAGAATGTTGCTCTTAACATTCAGCTTCATCTGCACCAGCACCGCCTCCAAGGTTTCAATTACCTCCAAAAGATCTCTGTTGCTGTAAAATCTGGTGAAAACGTTGTTCACATTGTGGTTGAATATCTTCAGGTTCTTTTGTTTTTTATACTCCTCTATGTTTTGCTGCGTGTATTGGATCATTGATGGATCGTTTCTTAGCCAATCTGTCAGCTCTAACCCATCAAGACCCTCAGAGGCAACTTGGGAAAAGAAGTTGTTTTCTTTGTTGGGCAGGTAGGAGTCGTTTTGGGTGAAGGCAAATTCATTCATGTTGCCCAACCTTGCTGGCTGGGTGAAGTTGTTTTCTATGTCAACATCAAACGTGTCTTTGACTTGTTGCGTGCACTGCTGGTAGTCATGATCAGACAGACTGACCTTTAGTCTCTTTGTGAGCTTCAAAAACAACAGTTCTGGATCATTGCACAAACCTGTATATTCGTCCGCAAATGACACTGGCTTATCGACCCACCTATGCTGCTTGATGCCAATCAAATCAATTCTATCTTCAGGAGAAGGCTGTAGAATCTTTCTCAGCAAGTTCAGCTCGCTCATTCCTATTCTGTTCCAGGTTCCATCTAAAGGCTTGCTGTCTTTTTCTATAAAGTTGCAATACCAGATGTCATTGCTGGTTGGTTCAAACCATGGCGTAGTGCCTGTGAGCAATACAAACAGCAGAACCCCACATGACCAGAGGTCTGATTTCCAAGGGTAATACCCGTCTACTTTGTTCAGGAGGTCCGGGGCAAGGTACGGTGGCGAGCCAACTAATTCGTATGATCTCTTGAGAACCACCTTTGTCTCTGCGTTCTTCTGTTTCTTCTTGACCTTGAAGACAGTGGCCAGCCCGAAGTCAGCCAACTTCAAGTTACCTTTCGAATCTATCAGTATGTTCTCTGGCTTTAAGTCTCTGTGCGCGACACCACACTCCATGTGCAAGTACGAAATCGCGGAGATGAGCTGCTTGAAGTAAAACCTCACCACTTCGTTGTCCGAAATCCCAACGTCTGGCTCAATTTTATCAAACAGGTCACCACCCTCAGCTAGTTCCAGACATATCCACATATAGGTTTTGTTTAGGTCGCAAGTGAGAACCTTGATGATGTTGTCATTCTTGGAGCATTTCTCATGGATGATGACTTCCTTGGCTATGTCATTTTCTGAAAGCCCAAACTTCCTGCTTGTTCCCAGGTGGATAAATTTTATTGCAAATACTGTGTTTGGAGGAGTCAGTAGCGTTGCCTTCTTCACAAAGGCAAATGATCCTTGGCCCAAGGTCTTTGATATTTCGACGTTTTTCAGTCTCGGCAGCGTATCAATTTGTGAGAAGTGTTGGTTTTCTTGCATTTTCAGTTACTTGCTTCCTATGAGCCATTATCTTTTTTTAAGGTTTTTGTGAGTCTGGTTGTAGTATTCTTTATACGATATCTCGATAGATGCAGTAGGAAAAATGGTTTGGCGTTGAAGGAGAGTTGCTTATACTGTAAAAAGAGCTCCCGTGTCAGTTGTTGGGATAAAACAAGCCTAAAGGTTAAAAGATGGTATTATTGGTTATTTGGCTGTTATTCATATTCCAATTGTTGAGACATCATTACCATTGACTTTTGTCAAAAGAAAACAGAAAAGAAAAAAAAAAAAACCAAATTTAAATTAGAAAAACAGATTCATGAAATTCATTTCTAATTCCCGTGCTCTTTTTTCACCCCGAAAAACACGTATTTTTTTTTTTTTGGTTTTCTTACTCTTAAGATCTGGAAACAACAGAAGATACCACATAGGAGCTAGAATAAATGAGCATTAATACAGCAGAAGCTTACCTTGTGAAAGCTGTGAACAGATCAAAAGTTAGCAAAACCCCTTTGGTTGTTTGTCTATCCAAAGACAACTACATGAACTGGTTGAATTCATGGATAAGCGAAGATAACGTTGATTTGATAAAAAGCAAACATGCCTGTGTTTTGTTGAAAATCAACATCAACGAATTGGACACCGACTACCAATTTTTCAAAAATCACATCAGGAGTCTGGATAACCACGACAGTCAAGTATATGAAGACGTTTTCGGTAGCAAGGAGGACTCACTTGTAATAATCCACAACAACGAATTCCAACATGTTATCAATGATGATATGGATGATCAAGAGAAAAACGAGCTTTTACAAGCCTTTATTTCTGATTTCCAGAAGGAACCAAAAAAAGCAGTGACTACAAAAGTTGAGAAGGACGCATCAGCAGTATACAGGAACAAATACTTGCAAGCGAAAAACGAGGATTTGCTAGAAAGACAAAGAATAAGAAAACTCATTGAGCTAGACAGACTTGAAAAGAAAAATATTGCAAGCAACAGCGAAAACACAGATGCATTGGAAAACGAGGTCGTCATTGCAGAGCTGAAAGATAACATAAAGACCAAAGACACCAACAAAGAGTGCAAGTTGAGCATCAAAACACCTGAGAACAGAAACATCATATGCACATTTGACAAAAACGAAACCTTAGATGGTGTGCGGAAGTATTTGATGGAGAAGGAAGGCATACAGAGAGAATTTTTCTTCCACAGAATCATACCCAGACTGACGTACAAAGACATGGATGAATTCAAGAGCCTGGAGGAACTCGATCTTTTGCCGAGATCTGTGCTGTTGGTGGAGTACAAGAATGATGCACACCAGCAGGGATCAAAATACTTTGAGGCCAAGACTTACAACTCCCATGGGATTTTAGGATCTCTGATGAGCTGGTGGAATGGTGATGCTTCTCTGCAGGATGAAGCAGAGAAAGAGAAGCCCAAGAAGAAAGAGAACAGAGAAACGTACAATGGAAATACAACAAACGTTTTAGATCCCAATAAGAAGCATTATGATTGAATATGCTTTGTATCACATAATTATGGCATAAAACAAGCTTTGGTGCTTTGATCATAGCTGTTAAAATCCCCAAATGAGCAAAAAGCCTCAGGGATGTTTTTGCTTAATCCCCCATTTTCCCTTTTTTTATTTTTTTTTAAGTTGACTTTTTTTTTTTTCTCGATTACAGAACTCTTTGGCGATTTGAAAAACACAAACCAGATATCCAAAGACAACCAGCACTTATTACTATTTTTTTTTTTCAAAGCAAAGCAGAAGCCAGCACACAACCGTTAAGGATTTGCAATTTTTTATTTAATGGATTTTGACCATGGAATATCCCCCAAGAAAATGAGCAAAAAGACCCAAGATGAGACAAAGAGCAGAGCTGATTCTTTATCAGCCTCTCCCAAGAAAAGATCAATAATAAACACCAGCAACGAGGATGCAGATAGCAGCTTTTTAGAAAAAGAATTGAACAGAAAGCTGGATGAGTACACAAATCTTGAGCAGGAGCATATAAAGATACGTCAAAGACGAAAAGAATCAATAAACGGTCTTGAGTCGAGGAATTTTTTAAACGAGAATAATGTGGCCAATGATAGCGAAGTAAACAATGCCTTTAATGCAGAGAATTACTACTACAATTCTGACTTGATTTCAAAGCCTTCGATCTATCAGTACTACAAAACAAAGGCAATGAAAATGTACCTAGTGGCCTGCTTGACTGTTTTGTCATACACACCATGGATAATCAAAAAAATGATCTTTCTGGTGTATTCCTTATTCAACAACATCATCCGCCTAAGGTTCAAAGCCAAAAGAACATACACAGAGCTAGTAAACGAATTGCCGAATCTCAAGACATATGACGAGTATTTGAAATTTGCTAAAAGTGTGGATAATCTAACAGGGGCTAACATATGGCGGGAGTCCTTTGTTTCATCGAATTACGACTACGAGACTGTATTGGTCATGTATCTTATGTTATCCAACTACGACATGAGCAGTAAAGATGATATCATAAAAATCAAAGATTTATTGTCCACAGATGGGCCCTTCATGACACGTAACTTTGCAAACATAGGCGATGTCTCTTTGTACAGCAAGTCGCTACTTGGAACCAAAAAGTTAATAGAAGTTTTGCTAAAGAAGTGCAATATGATCTTGCACGACTTGGACAAAAACAAATCAGTCGACACAAGCTACTTTACTACCTGCAATCTGTCCCTAGGACACACAGCATTGATTCTTAATGGAGGGTCGCTTTTTGGATTGTACCACTTAGGTGTATTTAAAGCATTGTTCAATAATGACTATCTGCCCAAGATTATATCCGGATCTTCGATGGGTGCGTGCATGGCTGCGATAATATGCTGCTTGCCGATTGAGGAGGTGAACAAAGTTCTCAATGAAAATGAATATGTTGTAAATAAACTCATAAATGAAGAACAAGAGTTGCTGAAGGAATGTGGCTATGGACAGCAAGACTTGAAGTTTTTGGATGATGGCGTGGATACCGACTTGAACATGACAAAGATGGTCACAAACGTAATTTTCAAAGGCTACTCAAAAGATATCTTCTTGTTTTACAAGTACGTAAAATTGAGGATTTGCAAAAAAATGACATTCCAAGAGGCCTTTGAATTGACAGGCTACAAGTACAATATTGTGATTTATCCAAAGCAGTATGTCATAACATGCCCAACCTTGTTGAACCACTTAACAACACCCAATATCATTATATCATCTGCCATAGATTGCTCATTGGGTTCGGAAATGGTGCCCAACTGCAAATTGCTCTGCAAAAACTTCAAAGGCGAAATCGAGGACTACTTGGTAACCAACAATTTCAAGATAGAATACCTATCTCCAGACAGATACAATGACTCCAACTCAGACAACAACTACTCCAAGGTTTTTGCAGGTGAAAAGAAAACAGCTTATGAAAAGCTAACAGAACTCTACAATGTCAACAACTTCATCATATCATTGGCAAGACCTTACTTGTCGAGCTTGCTAGTCAATGACCTAAAAAATGAAATCAATGTATCCAAGTACTATCAATACTCAAAGTCTTATTTGAAAAACAAAAGAAGAGCCTCACATGTGGAAGAGGAGGACTTGTATGAGAACTTTGATATCAATACTTATACGCGGTATCAAAAACCTTTCATCTCGACCAAGTGGATATACCAGCTTGAAAGAAAGTTCAAGGGTCTTTTGGCCATGGAGTTCAAGCACAGAATAGAGGTGATGGATGATCTGGGCATATTGAACCAGTGGATCCGGAAATTGACCGTTGATGAAAGAATACCGAGCAACTACTGCGACAACATGACCATTGTGCCCAGCATCTCGGACATCTCGATATTCAGAATCATAGAGGGGAGATTGGACAACATTGACTACTGGATGTCTGTTGGTGAGAGATCTGCATGGCATTACATCCCATTGATAAAAACACGTTGTGAGATTGAGTTTGAGCTTGATCGAATCATCGAGAACAGGAGGGTATAAGGTGTCTTTGCTGTGTTTGATGCATCCGTCATCTCGGCATCTGTGGAAAATATGAACTCAATATGTGCGATGCGCAACATTTTTTTATTTTTATTACTTTTTTTGCCAAATGATCCGCTCAGAAAAAACGCCAGACGCATATTTTTTATATATATTAGTTACAAGATTTTTTTTTTTGAAAAAATAATTAGTCATTCGCAAGATGGTGATCACAATTAGGTGAAAGCAGCATACCAGAACACAAAACATTGGTCTGTTGATCAGAATAGCAGATACACTCTTTACACACCAAAGATGTTTAAGATAAAATCGCTGTTTGCATGCACGAGAAGCTATACACAAGATGCCAAGTTCAAAAGGGAATTCATCACAACAATACTGCAGTCAACAGTAACGAAAAGAGAAGCCAAAGACTACCTGAAGAAGTACGACATAAACGGCAACAAAAACAACATATCTCTGATTATCTTGGAAGATGTGAACGAACTTGTTCAATACAAACAATCTTTCAAGGAGAATTTAAACAAGCTATTGAACCTGGGTGTTTCCCCGATCATGCTACTGCTGGACAAGGAGACAACTGAAAACAAGGAGATGCAGCTCCTCAATTACTACAAAATATCTGATATGCTGGATTGCACCACAATGCCGAATCTGGACTATGTCCCACCTAACTATAAGCCGTCGTCCATGAACAAAGTTGGCCAGAGAATGATCATGTACAGACTGGGCAAGAACAGCAACGAGCAATTGGTTGATTTTATAAAGAACATAAACAAAAATCTAGGTTCATTGGAGAAGATCATCGTACTGAACAAAAACGGTGGTATCCCATATGAAGAAAGAAACTGGAATTCGCATGTTTTCATGAACCTGAAGGATGAGTATTCTGTATCAAAAGAACAGATGGTCAGCAAACTGGAAGAAATGAAGGGACAAGGCATGGAGCTGATAGAAAACGATACTAGGGACATTGATGTGATCAAGCAGGGTATCTTTAATCTGGACCTGATGAAGCAAAGTTTGGACATACTGCCGCTGTCCTCAACAGGACTAGTTACATCATATAGAGCAATGGAAAACAATAACCCAATCATACACAACATCCTCACAGACAGGACCTTGGTTTCATGTTCATTGCCTATGCTTAAGGACTACGAGACAAACCAGGACAAAAAATGGTATGAAATAGGGATTGACCACAAAAAAGAAGTAGCTGTGAATCTGCAGGCAACTGTGATGAAAAAGGGAGTTGATATTCAGATATTCAAGAACAGACTTCTGACGCAGTATAATAGCATTGGTTTGCCGCAAAAGTACCACACAGGTAAAGTTGAAGAGGACATCGAAAAAAAACTGGACTTGAACAAAATGAAGAAAATCATCAAGGAGTCCTTCGGTAGAGAGCTGGACCTGAACCATTACCTGGACAGAATCAATGGAAACATCTTCATGATAATAATAATCGGCGATTACGAAGGTATAGGCATCCTCACTTATGAGAAATACGATAAAGGAGAAATCATCTACCTGGACAAATTAGGAGTAATGCCGCACCTGAAGGGGTCCTTAGGAATATCTGACCTTATGTTTATAGAAATGTTCAACAGAATCAATGATGAGGTACTTGTGTGGAGAAGTAGAAAGGTGAATGTTGTCAACAAGTGGTACTTCCAAAGAAGCAGGGGAACCATAGATCTGGATAAAATAGACAAGGGGGTTGATTCGATATTCAGACTGTTCTACTACTGCGATGACAAAGGCAAAGACATGTTCACAACATTGGACAAGGACAGTGTGAAAAGTCTGTGTCGTGAGATAAGAGATATTAAGCCAAGTTGGAAAACATAGTTGAATGGTATATATCTATATGTTTATTTTTCATTCCATTGGAAAACAGAAAAAAATCAAAAGTAACTGCTGTTTATATTTATTAGGTGTCACGATAAGGCATTCAGAGTTGCATCATTTTCAAAAATTTCTTTTTTTAATTTTTTAATTTTTTAATTTTTTAATTTTTTTTGACTGCTTTCCGAAGGGGTTTAGATTTTTTTTTTTTTCTGTCATCCACAGTTTTCTGATTTCCTTAAACCAAGGAAAAAATACAAAAAAAAAAAAAAACTTAAAAAAAGAATTTTGGACATTTGGAACAGAGTAGACGTCTAACCATACACATACACAGAATCAATATCCCTCTATCAGCATATAACAAAAGGTGCTTTTCAAAAACACTCTCTGCATAAAACCCAAAAAAAAAAAAAAAAAAAAAAAGTTATGAACACCTACTCCCAAAACTATGTGGACACAAATGCTGCGTTCACGGATAGCAGTAATGACGGCAAGGCCCCCACAAAAGGGTCCTGGTCAAAAATAGAGGACCAAAAGCTCATGGTCATAGTTGAGGAGCTGGGCGGGAACGTCAAGAACTGGACAGACATATCAAAGAAGATGGTTCCCTTTGCCAGAACCCCCAAACAATGCAGAGAAAGATACCACCAGAACTTGAAGCCCAATCTAAACAAGGACCCCATTACAGAAGAAGAAGGAGAAAAAATCAACTACATGGTGATAAAACATGGTAAGAAGTGGGCCTTCATAGCTAGGTCCTTGAATAATGGAAGATCAGACAACACCGTTAAGAACTGGTGGAACTTGAAGGAAGGCAAAAAGAAAAGACTGAGAGCCAAGTTAGAGAAAAAAAAGTTAACTGAGACAAAGCCTGTAAACATAAGTGAAAAGACAGCAACAAAAACCGAAGAACTATCACATAGCCAAGACCTTGCGCCTGTAGAAAAGCCAATGAACATAGAATACAGAAATATGCAACCATTCAACATAAATGGTCTGAACATGAACCCAAACTATGAGTGGATGTCCAATGAACTGGCAAAGGGCAATTTGATAGGAATGCCTATCAACAACCTAGTCCAGCCTAACTTGAGGCCATACGACCATAACCTATCAAAGAATAACATTTTCAACCAAAACATTTTTAACAACAGCCAGCCAGAAATTTCACAGATGGATGGGGTCATGGGGTACATGAAATCTGGTTTGGTCGCAGGCAACAGCTACACTGACTTGGCAAAATATAACAGTATGCAACCAATGCAACCAATGCAGCCGATGCCGCCGATGCCACAGATGATGAAGGGGAGAATGCAATCCATAGACTTTTACTTGCCAAACAATGGCGGTTATTCACCCGCATCAAACAACTCCAACACCAATTCTAACACGGATCAGCGTAGAACATCGATAGCCCATTCGGCGTTGTCAGCTAGTAACAACCTACCAGCAACTAGCAAAGAAGAGGAGAAAGGAAATAGAACAAGAGAGAGCAGCATATTGGGATTGAACCAGGTCCCAATGACCAACAGCATCCTGCCTATAACCAGAAGAGCAAGTCAGTTTTTCTTGCAGCAGCAGCAGAATGCAGATATGATGGGCGACAAGACAAGGCAGGCCAACATCACCTTCAGACAGCCATTTGTGCAGGCAATCCCACAGACCAACATGAAGATTCTGCCGCAGGCTGTGAAAAACAATTTCAGCTCTCCTTTGGGGTTGCAAGGGAAACAAGAAAACGGAGTATTCAAAAGCAATTACAGTATGAATCAACCACCAAGCAAGGACGGCAGAAGAAGAAGTACGCTTGCTAACATCCTCAACAGCGATCCTGAATGACCCCTATATACAATTTAGTTCTAAATAAACAAGCCCCTAGCTCATCAACGGTGATTTGCTCTATATCAAAAGCTCATTTTTTTTTTAAAAAAAAACAAAAAGCGTGAAAATTTTTCGTTAGTTGTTCAGCAGCTTCCTCAGATGCACTTATTTCTTTTTTTTTCCTTCGTTTTTGATATGAAAATCTTGCAATGATGGTTCTTATAGATGATTGCTGATAACCAAAAAAAAACAACACCCAGTACAGTCTGTTTACGATGAGATTACCTAAGAATGAGAACCCTGCCATCAGAGCACTTGGGATTCCATCTTTCAGCAAGTTCACCAAGAAGTTGCCTTCAAGAAACTGGCTAATATTCTTTGGTGTAGTGGGCAGTGGTATAGGAAGCTACTTCTACGACCAAAACGAAATAAAGAAGATCAGAACAAGATACATGGATGAAGCTTCCAGAATGATGGATGAGATCAACACCAAGGATGACTTGAAATTCAACGACACTGATAAGCTTGACATTAAAGACGTTCCTACAAATCTTAAGCTAAGAAAACTGAAAATCATTATCGCTCCTTTGCCTGACGACTATTTGGACAATACCATGAAGGTTTGGAGAAGATACATGAAGCCAGTCATACATGCTGCTGGTATGGACTATGACCTTGTTCTAGGTGATGAACAAGGTAAGATCAGACAGCAGATAGCTGATGAGCTAAGAGCATACAAGAAGAGCATGGCTGTTGAAGAGAAGATCTTGGAGACGGAAGCTGTTCCTGTAATAGTCAATGAAATAGAAACTTTGAACCAGAACCAAGAAGAAGACCCTGTAGATCCGCTGGTTGAAGATATTCTAAACAAAAGCTTTGACTTCAGCAATGTTTTGGGAGTCTTCTATAAAAATAAAGAATTGCAAGACGGATCCGTCATATACCAAGATGCCTTACAAAAGGACGATGCCAAAGTTGGTGGTGTTGTTTGCTTGGGGAGAGGTGCCTTCAAGGAGTACCTGAACGGTGTTCAAGAAGGGTTGTTGGGACCTGTAGAGAAAACGGAATATTGTGCTGATTATCTAAAGAAAAAGGAAGATGGCTGGAGAGAAAACCAAAAGAAGCTGTATCCAGAAAAGCCTGTGGATGAGTTGTCAATGCCAGACTTCATCAAGACTAACTTCATAGGTGACAAATTGGACGACACTAAGCAATTTGAGTATCCTCCTAAGGAGTTTGTTGAAAGCAACTTCAAAGATCCGGAAACAGGCATCAATCTGTTCTATAAGCAACCCTTGTTGCTAATACCGCAAAGTGTTCTTTATGGAGTAAAAAACTGGCCTTGGAGGATCTACAATTTCTTCCACCAAAGAAATGAGGCCGATGAATACTTCAGAAAGACACTAGCCTTGATCAAACAAGAGGTTAAGAATGTCGAAAGCAGCAAAGATTTGGATATCTTAGGAAGAGATATAGAAGAAGACAACTGGCCAGGTAGCTGGGTCAAAAGAGGTGTTGAAAAGGGTAGTGAGTGGGTCAAGCCTGTTGAAATTGATGAAAGAATCGTTGAAGATCTGAAGTTATATGATACAACAACTGTTTCTAGTCTTTGCAGATAACCAATGGTAGTGCAGAGATTAAGGGTGTTGGAAGTCTCCCCCTTGTATATATAAACACATGTGTGTTCCCAGTTTACATCTATTATTCTTTGTTGTTTATTCACTAAAAGCAAACAGAAAGGTCATTAGGGTGTCTACGCAAGCTGTTTCAATAACATCTAAGACTTTAATTCCGCTGATAAGGGACTCTTTTTTGTTCGGCGGTTTTTTTTTGGAACCTTCAAGTCTCTATTTTTTGTTGCGTGTGTGTTTTTGGCTTCTTTTTTTTTTTTCATGTTTGATAAAAACCAACCAAAACCAACCATGAGCTCCTTTTTCAAACCATCTCTGGACATCGACATCAACTTGGATAACGAAGACAACAAGCCATGCCATGAAGTAGTCAATAACAAAAAAGGCATAGTTGAAAAGATACCCATTTACGAGGATGGTGAAAGCATCAGCGGCACAATCACATTGCGTGTGCGCGGAGAAGGCAAAAGAGTAGAGCACCAAGGTATAACGATATCTTTAATTGGGGGCATAGACATTAAGGACACTACCGCAAGCAGCAATACCTTTCTGCAGCTTACAGCGGATCTCTTTACTCCAGGAGATCTGCTAAACACCCAAACCACTCATTTCAATTTCAAGAATTGCCAAAAACAGTACAACAGTTACAAAGGGATCAATGTAGACCTTAATTACTATTTAAAAGTCAAAGTCAACCTGCTCAACAAGACTCCAATTACAAAGTATAAGAAAATATGGGTCAACCTGTACGATGATATCACCAACTTGAAGCCAAAGCCCATAAAATTAGACATTGGTATTGAAAACTGTCTGCACATAGAATTTGAGTTTGGAAAGAATTACTATACGCTCAATGACCTGATACTAGGTAGGATATACTTCTTGCTGAATAGATTGAAGATCAAGAAGATGGAGCTTTGTCTGATTATACGAGAGAGTATCAATAACAGCAAGGTAAAGGCCTGTGAGACTGTCCCCATATCATATGAAATCATGGATGGCTCTCCAGTCAAAGGAGAGACTATTCCCATAAGGCTCTTTCTTGGTGGCTACAACCTGATTCCAAGCATAGACCTGGGCAGCTTTTCTGTGAAGAGCTATTTATCGCTAGTGATATACGACGAAGATGGGCGTAGGTATTTCAAACAAGCAGAGATAGGTATGTACAGAACAAGAGAATGATCTTATAAAGGTTCGTAACACGTGTTGACATCATCAGTTTAGCCGTTCAGTTCAGCAGGTTTTCCCCATGCAGCGCTACCAGTTCACCCCCGAAGGAATATCCCGCTGTGGCTCAAAAAGTTGGAGCACGCAACCAAAAAAAAAACAAAGAAGGATCAACATTTATTTTTTTTTGGCGTTGTTGTTTACGGATCAGATTTTTACTTTTTTTAAAAAAAAAATAGCAAGAAGAAGTCATGTTTAAGGGGAAGTTACAATGTATTGGGGAAAAAAAATGAATAAAAGAAAGTAACAAAAGAACCCCAATAGAGAGATTAACATATCATTCGCACACAAAGGAGATGGTACAGTTCAATCTCAAAGATATCATAAACATTTTTTATGTTATCAATACTTGCTCCAGTCTCATTATAGGCATTGTTTCTATTTTTATATTAAAGAAAACAAACGATAAACAAAAATCTTTGATAATCATATCGATATCTTCGTTAATTGTCACCATACTGAACTTATTTACAGAACTAAATACTTCTAGCTTACTACGACTTGACAATGTCTCTTCAACCTATTACAAAAAGAACTTCAAAAATAATTCTTTGGTTTGTTTGGTTATTCTGAACTTTTTAATCTTTGGGGCTTGTGTTGTATTCATTGACAATTTAATAGTCAAAGACAATGCAATTCTCAAATCATCCTCAACTTCTCTCAAGCATTTGGTAGTTGTTGATCTGGCCTTTATAATTCTACAGCAGCTAACCTTCTTTTCCATATTATACTCTTTCAACTCGGATAATCAGAGATATGATATGCAAGATCCAGAGTCCCTGGTCATGAAGCCAATGAGAATCCCAGCAAAAAACAAGCGAGGAATTGTAAACAAGGTTTCAGAACAAACACTGACTGCTTCTTTTGATTTTATGGATCCTATTAACTATGAGCATGAAGATGATGAAAAGCAGCAAGTGAATAGTAAAAACACAAACGCAAAATGGAAACGAGTGTTTTCAAGTGTTTTAAAAAAGAAGAATATTGTACCAGACATCAATCAAACAGAAGATATTGATAGGACGTTCAACAGCAAACCTCTAGGAGTTTATAAGAACCCATCAACTATAACCATAAACTCTCAAACAGACTTGCACCATAGCATATCGGTAATGCTAGAAATTAATAACAGCAAAGATTCTTTTTCGAATCAATTAGACGAATCCTTTGAGAGGAAAATGGCTGCGGAACATGATGCAATGGCAAAAATGAATAAGAGTTTGCTGCCCTCAAGACTGACATCCAAAAAATCTATGACCTTGCTGAAAGGTAAGATCGTTAGTAATAATCCCCAAAAAGGCTATAATAGTGGAAGTAGAGTAAGCTCCGGAAAGAGTACTAGTTCAAACGAACAAGATCTCTCTCAAATACCTAATAAGTTTCATAACAACCTCCAGCTGCTTGTTGAAAACGATAATATTCATCTAGATCAAACCATTTATAAACGAGATAGTGATGTCGAACAACCGTTCAGTCATTATGCTATGAGTGGTGACGATAATGATCTGGACCAGCATTGCGAAGACAAAGATGTCAAGCATATATCTTTTACGGAACAAAACAGCTACGAACTAAATGGTGTTGTAGACTATTTGGACGACTTCCTATCCTTCAACAAACACAAGAGAGTCCAGCTTTCTCTGGACACGAAGTCGATTGCCATGGTTGATGAGGAGATGATGAATTCGGCTTTTTCAGATGATTTCAACTCTTCTCCAGCAAAATCTTTCAACTCATTCATGCAACCTAAACACAAAAAGACGACTTCTTTGAGCTCTATCAGTCCAAAGCGGAAACAGGTTGCACTCCAATACAAGCACAAGAAAAACAGTCAAAGCATGTTTTTGAGCGGAAACAGACTTGGAAAGAAGGGACCGAGTCACAAGCTTTCATTGTCCAACATATCGTTTGATATCGATGATAATGGGAAAATTGATTTTACTACACCCTACAAAAACAGCAACGAGGAGTTCAATAGCATCAAGACTGTTTCCTCTGCAAACAAAGGAAGTGTGGTTTTAAACAATGAATTCCCTGAAGGCCAAGAAGAGAGCAGAAAAATCAGTGATAGATCTTTTGATTACCCACAAGTACTGGTATCTGAGTACGACAAAGAAAAATGGAAAAACATTAGTGATTATACCTAGCCACCATGCGTGCGGTGTGAGAGCAAATTAAAATATATACAAAGTTGTTATTCATCTGGTCATTGTTGCCACACTGACTTTAGCTTCACGGTTATTGCCAAACACATATTCCTTTAATTTCTTGTGCAATTCCGGGTTGTTTTCTCTGACAAACTCGCCGTGCTTGATGATCAAGTTGTTCAGAATGTTTTCTTTCAGAACCACAAGCTCCTCATCCATAATCTCACCACACAGGTACTGGAACATCCAGGTTTCCTGTTTCAGCAGCGTGGACAAACAATGCTCATACTGGCTAAACTTATCCAATAAAACCATGATTTCCAGCAACTGAAGGGTTCTCTTGCATATCGAGATGACTGGCTCGATGACTAATGTCCAGAGCTCCTCGCTAAAGCAGATGTTTCTCATCACGGACACGTAGCTGAAGACCCTCTCGACAAGGGACTCCACTCTGAACAAATACTTTATGTCTTTTTTGTAATGTTTCAGAATAAAGCCCGGATCCAAAAATGAGTAGAAATCTAGAAGATACTTGTACTCAGACTGGTAAGAGAGGTCTATCTGGTTCTTCTGAAATAGCGCAAACAAAAGCTTGCTGTCAAGAATAGAGACTTTGCTTATGATCTGGAATATGTAGGACTTGGAGTATGACTCTACCAGGGAGAAATCATCTGAGTTCGCCAAAATGTGTAGTAGATCCGCAATTTTGTCATCCATTCCACATTCTTTAACACGTTTGTACAGAGACTTTCTCTTTGATGTGGTTATGAAGAACTGGGTGTAGAACTGGATCACCAAGTTAAACTCAATAATTTTGTAGTCCTTGATCAATGCAACAAGATCGTAGTCCAGGAATAACAACTTCAAATCAAAAGCTGTGTAGTAATCTTTTGTTATGACAGATAGAGCCAGGGAGCTTAGGAAACATCTCTTGCCAATAAAGTCATAGTATTCCTCCTCACGCTCTGATGAGCAGTCTTCTTCTATTGCTATCTTCTGAAATTTATCCTCTATAAACGGTATCAACTTCAAGATTTGGTCTTTGTTTCCAGCCTTTAATGAATTCATGTAGTTTTCTAGAAGACTGACCTTTTTCAAGTATAAGCCCTTCAAGTAATCACTGTCTGTGTCGTAGTGTTCTTTCAGGCTGCAGTAGTACTTCAAAATGTTCAAGTTGTCCACCTCGTTGTCTTTGCTGCTGGTTTTCATAAAGATCGACAGAATAGGAACAGTGAACAAATCAAATTCATTATCATCAACAATGTCGTTGATTTTCAAATCCTCCCGCAACTTAGAGTGCATGGAAGGATCCATTACTTTCAAAATGGTTTCAACAAACTCAACAGTGTCTATGTGAAATTGACTGTTCAGGTTCCATTCAGTATCGCTCTCCATAGACAAGAATTGTATAAGGTAGCCTAGGTAGGTTTCATAGTCTCTGTTCCTCAAGTTTGAAGTGATTTCACTCAAGGCTTTGTTTTGAATATGGTTTAACTCTTTCTGCAAAGTTATGCTGTTTTCTTTGTTTCTGGTAAGACCCAATAAATGGTCTAGTTCAGCAGTTGATGAATCCATGTGTGTGGTTTTCCAATTAGCTTTTTTATATTTATTTATTTTTTGGTTTTTTTTTTTTAGATAAGGTGTTAAAAAAAATGGTGAGTGAGATGTATTTGGCACATCATATAACAGGCGGCTAAAAAAATAAAAAAATAAGCAAATAAAGTCAGCAGTCACGTGTATGCATGTGCATACAACATACATAAAAAAATACCAAGATCAACGAAATTCAATTAAGTTAAAATGGTGTATATAAGTTTTTCTTAACAAACCATTGCTCATTTATTTATAATAATAAGACAATATTTACTTCATGTGTGGCTTCAATTCTAATAATCTCTCACAGGCCTTGTCAATGTAGTCGTCTGTTTTGCAGACAGCAAATCTCAACAAGTTTTCGACAGCAGGGTTCTTTTTCAAGTACTCTTCGGTGAAAAATTCTGTGGTTGGAATAGTAACAACACCTAGCTCAACAGCTAACCAGTAACACAACTTAAAGTCTTTTGGCTTGCTCTGTAATTCCAGTGGGAAATCATAGGTTTCAAACGGAACATTGACGTTGGAGAAATCAGCTATGATGAAATAGGTACCTTGTGGAATGGTATAAGAAATGTTCAGAGCATCGAAGACGTTCATCAGCTTTTGGAACTTGTCTTTGTAGTTCACTCTCATTTCTTCAAAGTAGCCATTGTCCTTTGCTAGAGTCAAACTTTCGGCACAAGCAACCTGTGGAGGGTGTGGGGTTGAGAAACAAATTCTTGTGTGGGCAGCAGCTGGATACTTCAATAATTCAGCATTTTTGGAAATGATGTAACCAACTCTGTGGCCAGTAGCACAGAAGGCTTTACCAAAGGAGCCTACGGCTAGAGTGATTTCAGCGTATTTGGGGTCTAGTGTTGCAATTCTAGGGAACCCATTTTGCTCATCAAAGTACAGCTGTTCGTAAACTTCATCAGATATGATCTTGACGTTGTGTTTATAGCAAATGTCACCAATCTTGATCAGCTCCTCTTTGGTGAATACTTTTCCAATTGGGTTGTGAGGAGTATTCAAGATCAGGATCTTGGTTTTTTCGTTGATGGCAGCTTCTAACTCATCATAATTGATTTTCCAATCATTACCGGAATGTTTACCTTGGCTTAAATCAGTTGGAGGATGGATAGTAACGTACTTGATCTTGCCTTGTGGAATTTTGATGTTGGAGATGTACTGGTCAAAGAAGGGTTCAAGAACAATCACTTCTTCATGTGGATTTAGCAGTCCAATCAAAATAGCTAAGATAGCTTCGTTTGCACCGGTGGTGATGGTAATATTTTCGTTTTTCAATGAGTCATTGTAGAACTGGTTGTAGTAGTTCTTGATTGACTCGATTAGTCTCACGTCACCTCTGGTTGGGGCGTATTGATTGTTCAGAGGATCTGAGTTAAGAGCATTTGATGTCGCGTCTAGTAAAAACTGGGGTGGAGAGTATGAGAAGAAACCTTGGCCCAGAGAGATCATTTCTCTGCTAGCGTTTTTGGGGTTTTGCTTGGCCATGGCTGTTATTTCAGCAGTCATGGTCCAAACATCCTTTGGGATGTTTGTAAACAGTGCATTGGCATTAATAGCTTTCAAGTTGCTAGACATTGTGCGGATTGGTTTGGTGAAATTGAACATCAGATATTCTGAGTTTTTTTTGGGGGGTTGTCAGCTTTCCTTAAATATCAGAAGCGTTTATTGAGTCGGGAAATAAATATCCTGTGCTTCTTATTTTTTTTTTTTTTTTTATGGTGGGAGAGATAAAGGCGGGAAAAAAAAAAACTGTGTATGACTCAAAAGTGAGTGAATTTACTTGTTGGTATTGGGTAATACGATAAAGCTGGTGATAATGTTTCGGAGTATTCAATTATCAAAGAATAGATTGTAATAAATATATATCTGAGGTTCCTTTTGAAATCATGACAGTGCTGCATACATAAGGAAGTTGGTATGTTGCATGAAACAATCACGTGTGTGTGTACTAAAGGTGTACACACAATGGACACACACATTGTGGAAAGAGTTATGCTCTTCCCTTCTCAATGGTTTCCCAGATTTTACATCATTCTAAAACATTCAATCCCAATATACTCATTCTGCTAGTTCTTGATCAGTACTCTTAATATTTATGATTACATATAACTCCAAATACTTACACATGGTATTTTCCAAGAAGGAAGAAAAACACACAAACGGGTTAAAGTTATTCGGAAATAGACAGGTACACGTCTTTGCCCATCTTTCAGCCTGCTTATTTCGCAATTAATAATTATTTTTTTTTTTTCATCTGCTCAAATCTAGCTCTCTATAAAGACAAAAACCCCCATCTGTACCACAAGCACTTGGAAACGCATATATACCAACACCACAAAATGATTAGAATTCAAAGCACCTTATTAAGAACTAAACCTAGATTCTACGGAACTGACATGTTTAAGAAATTTGCATCAGGAACTCCCCAAAAACAACCAGCTCCTCGTAAGTTGCCCTTGAAAGACCAACTAGAGTTCGAAGACCTGATCAAAAGAGCCAATGCGGAAATCATCTTTGAGGAGTACAACGAGAAAGTGAATACCAGCGAGCCTCTGGAAAACACAAAAGAGCTGGAGCAGATAATCACCGAGAGACAAGAACAAATCAAAAACTTCAAGGGCTTAGAGGAGCAGAAGTCGTCCACTGCAAAAACATTTTCCACCAATACCATCCCGGAATTCGAGGGAAATGTTAATCCTAAGACTGGAGAAGTCAATGGTCCCAAACAGGATCCGTTGAAGTACGGAGATTGGGCTTATAACGGCAGGGTTACTGATTTTTAAAAAAAAAAAAACAACAACAACATATACACTTATAATTATATATACAAAGCTTTTATTGAAAGCAAATCAGGGTCCTAATGAAAATAGCAACTCCTTGCCTGTTTTAACTAATGGAGTCTTATCTTCACCAATTATTTGAATCTTGTTCAGCTTGGCTATAAGCCCTTTGTCTCCTGAAGTTTCACCCATGTCATCTTCGCTGGACAACTTCATGAATAAAAATTTAATATCTTTTTCAAAGTCCTTCATTTGCTCCATCATCTTTAAGGTGTTCAATATCTTATAGTCTACAGCTGATCTGTATTTATCCAGCACTGAGGCATCAATTTTTTCATTCTCCAAAGATAATTTCTCCACTTCACTAACTTTATCTTTCAAAGACTCCAGCTTTTCCAGTCTCCTCTCCCATTCATTTAAAGTAGTTGTGTATGTGTTGCTAATTTCTTCGATACTGTTCACTAGTTTTTCAATGCTTTTATTGTCTACCAATCTATTGTGTAAATTGTCATCCAAAGTACTCTTGAACTCAGCCAAACATGTACGCATCCAAGTTTGTAGTGAGTAGGACAAAGATAATGCCTTGGACATAGAGCCACCTATTTTTTGCATTGATGATAGCAGTTCTTCTGGGTTATCCTCAGACAAGTTTAGCAAAGGCAAGTTGCTGGTTTCATCAACAGACTTCAAGTTGTTAATTTCTTCTTCAAATTGTGATAATAAGCTCAGATAAACATTCAAACAGGATGTGGCAACATTTGACAGTGGTTTAACTTCATCGTCATCATTATCTTCATTGACCAAATCAGACAACATGTTGCTTAAGAATTCGCTTTTGTTGCTTTCTGTAGAATATTCTTTACCCTGAACATACTTAAACGAAGGATAGGCACAAGTGGATAGTTTATTGCTTTCTTCTTTAAAGAATAAAACATGCTTACTGTTCAACAATAATATTTCACTGTAGTTTTTGTTCATTTTTAACAGCAATGAATTGTCGCATGGTTTGTCAAAGACGTCTATATTGCTTTCGTGGAAGTAAACACTTTCACATCTACAGAATATGTCTATGAAGTTCAGCAAAACAACTTCATTGTTTTTTGTAACAGCTAAACAACCCTCATCAACATGGCTAGGTAAAAACTCTTTAATTCCATGCTGCAGCTTGTTTTCAAATAGTTCGAAACGTTGGATTTCAGGCAATTCAAGCACCAGAGTCTTCCAGTTGTTTCTGAATACAACAGGGTCATTGGTGTTGAATACAACAACACTTTCACCATTACTGTACAATAGGATCATCATTTGTTTGATAACTTCATGCGAGTTGCTTATGCACTTCACGTCAACTAATGAATGTTCGTATAGATTAACTGGGAAATTACTGAAGGTTATAGGACCTTGAACACCCATGTTCAAGTACCAATCCTCTGGCACTTCGCAACTAATTATCACTTCTTTGTTTGCATTCTTCCCGGAAACGGACCATTGCTTATCAAAGAAAAACTCCTCAACATCATTTTGCACTATTTCGTCCACATATTGATCAATTCTATACTCTGTTTGTAGCCAAATACATTCTTCACGCATCTCTTCTAAAACAGACTGCTTAGTAAACATTTTATTTGACAATGGAACAAATGGATAAACAATATAGATGTTGTTATCCACAGAATCAATCAAATACAACTTCCAACCATCATCAGAAAGTTCAAAGTTTGTTACATTAGAATAATCAAGGTCAGTCTCACTTTGTAAAGTATCAAACACACTGCTTAATGAGCTCTTACCTTGTTCTTCATAGAATCCCAGTATCTTTTTCGAAATATGCAACAATTGGCCGGTCCAAAGGTTCAATTGATACAAAATGTTGTCCTTTGTCATGAAGGTCACAACAGAGTTATTGGCCAATGGGTGCCATGACAGTTTCTTAATACCCTTGTTGAACTTGGTCTTAAATGTGGTTAGTTTATTGATTTTGGCATCAAAAATATGGAACTTACTCTGGCCCTTACCTTTGTAATAAAGTAATACTAAATCTTCTCCATTATAGGAAATCTGCCAGTTTTCAAAGTCGTCCAGTTTCAAATTCTTATCAACATTGGTTTTCTTGACGCTTTCTTTTCTGTATAGTAAGATTTCGTTGCTGGTGTTAAAGTAAACGGCGCTGCCATTATCGTGTACAAAACTTTTACACATGATTTTTTTACCAGCTTGGTCAAAGAGAAAGCTGTTTAGTTCATGCTGCAAAAGCTCTTTATTATTTTCTTTGCTCACAATACTTTGCACAGCTTCATCGACAATATTATTGGCAAATAAGCTTCTGTTAATATCAAAATTGACTGGCTTGAAATCCCTCATCGATTTACTGTCGTTTTGATAGTTTTTAATATCAATTTTCTCACTCCCGTCTTTGACAATACTCAAGTTCTTCAAAGTCTCCAAGAACTTTTCAGTTAATTGCGGCTTTTCAGGCTCTTTAGGTTTCTCCAATTTTGCAATCACTGGGTTTTCAACAATCTTTGTTTTTGTTGGTGATGCCCCTGAGAGTCCTCTTGGAACAGTTTTTTTAGGCGATAAAGATACTTTATTGTTTTCTGAAACAGACAAGTCTTCAGACATATTTGTGCTGCTTGCTGTACCTGCTGTTTCCTTTGATTGACTGGTAATGGCAGGTTTGGTCATTGTTTCAGTAGTTTTGGTGTTATTGCTTTGTCCAAATATAGATGGTTTGGCAGCTTCGGCATTAGCTTGCCCAAATATAGAAGGTTTGGCAGCGTTGGCATTAGCTTGCCCAAATATGGATGGTTTGGCAGCTTTGGCATTAGCTTGCCCAAATATAGAAGGTTTGGCAGCTTCAGCATTAGCTTGCCCAAATATAGATGGTTTGGCAGTGTTGGCATTAGCTTGGCCAAATATGGATGGGTTTTCAGATTCAGCACTTAAAACTGAAGTTGCAGCTTCAGTGTTGGCAGTTTGACCAAATGGTGAAGGAGCTGTTGCAGATTGCGCAAATGGAGAAGCTGTGTTACCAGAAGCTTGACCAAACGGTGAGGCTGTAGCATTATTGTTGGATGCTTGACCAAATGGAGATCCTGTGGCACGGGTAGATGGTGCATTACCTGTACTTTGACCGAAAGGAGAAGCTGTATTGCCGGAAGTTTGGCCAAATGGAGAAGGTTGAGTTCCTACTTTTGCAAATGGACTTGCAGTAGCTCCTGTTTGGCCAAATGGACTACTTGAATTGTTACCAAATGAAGGTTGGCCAAATGCTGGTGCAGCGGATGACCCAGGATTAGAACCAAAGGTTGGCTGACCAAATGCTGAGGTTTGTTGAGTGTTATCACTTGAACCAAAACTGGGAGCTCCAAATGCACCTGAGCTTACTGGTGCTGTGTTGTTGTTATTTCCTACTGCAAAAGCATTGTTAGCTGAACTGCCAAATTGCGGTTGCCCAAAAGTACTTTGGCCAAATGCTGGTTGACCAAATGCTGAGTTCATGATAAATTCAAGTTATATAATATGTTAACAGTCAATTAATCAACCCAAAATTGATGCTGTGTGTGGTTTATGGAGGCTTTTATTTGTATGTTTACAAACGAACACCAAAATGGGTAGTTATATCTGTGTTTACAAAATCAAAGAATAATATGACATAGGGCAAAAAAATATATATATATATCAAAAAAAAAGCAATATACCTAAAGCAAATATATGTCACGTGATTTGCCAAAGCTAAAACTTTTCTTTAGGTTTGATGCTTTTGCAATTACCAGAGACAAACTTCTAAGGGAAGAGTTATCTGATCCTATAATTACCCAGAGATTCCGTATATTACGATCACTTGTCATTTGTTTAAAAAAAAAAAGCAAACAACTCATTCATTAAGAACCCTATTCAATACTGTTATTTTAAAAAAATGTTCTATATTTATTAACCTCAGCGGTTAAGTTTATCTACATGCATTAACAAAAATTCTTAGGTTATTATTTCTTCTTTAGCAACTCATTGGTCTTTCTAATTTGTGTTCTTCTTTGGTGATTAATGACAATCTTTCTGGCCTTTAATTCTTCTTCAACAGTCATGCCTGGCTTGACAGCTACTTCGTCAGTGATGGTCCACAGCCATTCTGGGTATTCACTATCTTCTAAAGCAACAGGTTCATCTTGCTTGTTCTTTATCTTTAGATTGAGTAATGTTCCGGCAGGACAGATAGAAGCCTGAGATGTGCTATTAAATCTTTTAGAGATACTGTTTATGTTGTTTGACTTGATGGATAATCTTGAGATTAGTTTAGTGGTCTTGAAAAAAAGCATTATATTTATTTATGATTAGCTTATGTATGCTTTATATTTGGGGACTGTATAGAGATGTTCTTCCAATTAAAACTATAAGGCAATTATAGGATATTCAAACTTTTCACCTAACGAAGAAAAAAAAAATTATAAAAAAATTTTCCAGTTAAGATAACCCATAAGGGGATTTGGGAAATATGAATCCGGGCAAATTAATAATTTAAAATAATAATACAGGCAAGACTACCTTGATTATCAAATGCATGAACACATTCCAAGCCAGATAATAGCATAGCTTTGGACTAAAAACACTCCATACAAACAAATGGTATCTTCCTATGAAACACGACAGCAGGAATAAAGCCGACCATATGCTATTCAAAACTAAACCATATTTTAATGCAAGGCCATAGTCTCTTCTGGATTGCTGTAAAGAAAAGTAAATTGAAGGAGCAAATGTAGAACACAGCATCAAAATACCAACTACTTCTATTTTATAACTCTTTGAGACCCCATTGTATGCATTTATTAAATCAATAGTTGCTATGGAGTTCGTGTTACCAAAAAAGAAAAATGCTAAATGCTCCAACATCATTTCCACAACTAACTTGGTCTTTTCACTGAACTGTGAAGCATCTATCAAAGCCTCTGTTATCATAAAAATGGCAAACATTGGTATGTTTATAATAGAGGATTGAATTATCAAGAAGTATGTGACAAATAACATCTGGTGACTGGCCTTTTTTGACTTATTTTTCATGAATTTTCCCAAAACCAATAAAATCCCTATAACGCTAAATATCTTTCTTGCTGAGTGTATCAAATCGTTGTTTTCCTCAAATAATCCATAATCGTGCATCCATGAAAGATCTAATGATGAGTTTTTCTTTTCCCAATTTAGTTTGTAAATGAAAATTGACCAAGATACGTATGATGCTGAAATGACTCCGGCAAAGCCCCCATTTGTAAACATCAATACACTTAAGATTAGTGTTGACAAGATTAGCCACCAGCAAATAGTTTCGTTTTCTCTCAGATGATTACTTATCAAGTCATAAAAGAAGTACTTTTGGCCACTGTTATTCCATGACTTCATAATTCTTGTGCACAATAGCAAGCATAGAGTGATAACAGTGTTCTTCGGCTGTATCTTCTTAAACACAAAAGTTGTTGAAACCAGAGTGAACACCAGTAACCAGTACCAAACCTTATGTTCCTCTTCAATAAAACTTGTAGCAAAGGATGAGATACCCAAAATCAAAGATAATGCCACTGTACTGAAATATTGCACATCCAAGTCAAAAGTGTAGAAAATCACTATAGGTATCAAAATAAAAGTGATACACAAAGAAAGGTAAATTAATGGGTAGTTGTAGTTTGTGGAAGAGTCCATCAACTCTTTTTGTAGGTGTTTCATTGCCTTAACATCGTGTCTGCTGACATCTTGGTCTTCGTCATTGTTATTTGTCAGAAGCTCATCTAGTTGTATTTGGTTTCGTTCCAAATACCCGTTTTTATCAGATTCATTCATAAAAACATCCAAAAGCTCTTCGATCACAACACCAACGTTATTTTTTGGCACAGGCAAGTTGAACAAAGACATCAAGGTAGGTACAACGTCAACCTGCTGTATCATTTGCAAAAATTTAAAGTCATCCTCTCTGTTTTCAATAGGCAGGGTTTTTTCTTGTTTCAAATTAAACTTTTTGCTAAGGAAGCACATACCAGCATGTGTTTCGCTGTCGGTAGAGCCACCGTGGTTACCAGAATTGGTCATTCCATGGTCACCTAGTACCAACATCAACGTGTTTTCGTCACTTTTATCATAAAGATTGTTTATAATGTCATCCAATTCGGCTTGCTTCAACGCCATTTCAGGTGGAGAGCTCCCCATGGCATGTCCTATATGGTCCAGCCCCAAGTAATGTAGTATTAGAGCGTCCCAGTCGTTTTTGTGAGCAAAGTTTGGTTCGATGTGTCTGGTGACATTGTTGTCTACCTCGGTGTAATCTTTAACAAAGAAAGACGTTGTTCCCTCATAATCATTGAACATGTCAGTGCCAAATAATTTTAACCATGTATCATCACCGTAAAAGTTGATTTTTTTGTTGGATAAATGAAACTGCTTTAGTATGGAGTCGTGATCTTTCAGGTTGGATGAATCATCTCCCTCAGCCACGTTCAAAATGGCATCCAAAAAAATGGGTGTAGACCCTGTTAAAATACCTTTTAATCTTGGTAAAGTAACTGTTGGTGGGTTGGCGTATGCAGTAAATCCCATAGCATGACCTTGATTGTAAATATTGTGCAACTTCTTAAAATTAGACTTTTTATCATACAAAAAATCGGACCTTAGTGCATCGATCATAACAACAATTAGTCTATCAAATACCGCAGGCTTTGAAGCTGTAGTGTCGCCAGGTGGAAACGATGCTATGTCGTTAAGTATAGGCTTCCTAGGGAAGTATCCTATACAAAACAGTACTATGGTGAGGACTTGAAGCACATGCAAAACAATGAGCTTAAGATTTTTCATATTTCAAAAAAAAAAAAAGAACAAGAAAATAGCTGAATTTTCTTAATACAGTAAAGCTATATAGATATTGTTGATGCTGGGTGTATCTGGTTAATAGTGTTGAAATTATTCATCTAACATGCCACACATAGGCTTTCTTTGAAAAAAATGAAAAAAAAAAAAAAAAAAGCTTCAATGAATTTGTTTACACCAAGCCAAAAGTCTTGACACGTGCCCTATCCCAACAACAAAAAACATTGCAAAAACCTCTTCCTCAATCTTCAACTAACAGCACAGAATAACACGTGATATATATGTAGCAACTATTCAAAAGGGTTTGAGCTGATGTTTTGCTTTCGAGAGTCATTGTTGTATCTGATATCATAATCCATATTCATCTCATGATCAGCCTCTTTATGGTAATCTACGGCGTTTTCTTTGCTTTGCAAAAAGTTTTCGTTGTTGACCCTGTTGAAGGTGTTAGCAATTTGTGGGGTGTCGTACTCGTAGAACTCCATGTTACCGTCAAATTCGGGGTCTTCTTGCATCTCAATTTGCTCTCTTCTGGACTTCCTTTTCAGGTGGATGAATATCCCACCAAAGATGATGGCTATGACGGCTGCAGGAACCAAGACTCCTATCAAGACAGCCTTTTTGTAACTGGAAGATGTTGGTTTCTCACACTCTTGAGCGCTGCCTTTGCAAACCTCACTGTCTCTCTTAACTAGACTGAGGGTAGATGATATGATTAGATTGAACATTTATGATTGTATGAGAGATATAAACTAGCCGTTGCTGTTAATGGTGAGAAAGTCTTGCAGAATAAGCAAAAGAAAACAAATGTTTAATTTATGATAGATATGGTTTGATCTTATTTTTGAGATATCAAGTAACACAGCCTTTCCATAAAAAGACACTTGCACCGTATATCACTGTCGCTTTTTTTTTTTTTTTCTTTGTTTTTTTGTTAGCCAGTTGGCATTCAGCAATGTCTATGTTTTTCTGTTCGCGCTGAAGACATGTCCCAAAAAACACACAACCAAAGCAGATCATCGCCTTAAGACGAGGATTGTAGTCCCACAAATACAACTGATTTAATTAAATTGTATGATATAAAGAATACCTTATTTTTTTAACAACAATATCATCCGTATGAAATCGTGCATACTGTTTCTTCTTTTTATTTTTTTTTTCTTTTTCTTAATATATATCTACTGTAATAGTTGGTCTCTGTAGAACATTTGGAAATTGGCATTCTTGGCATATCTCTTTTCATCTCTCTTGGCATCAGAGGTTTGTTGTTGCCAGGTTCTCTTCTTTTCAGCAAACTCCTGCTTGTCCACCAATGTGATGAAGTGTCTACTCTCAGCAGCCAACACAGTACCCTGGCCTTCAGTGACTGTTCTTTCCTTCTTGACGTGCTTGGCATATACTTGTAGGTCCTTCTTATTACCCAATACCAGACCATTTGGTAGATACAGCTTTTCTCCTGAATTGAATATGGCATCTGTGTAATCAACGCCTTCATCGTCCTCATATATGTAGTTACCGTTCTTGTCAACTCTTCTGGTAACAACCAATTGGTTTTCAGCCTCTTCATTAGACTCATCGTCTTCAACGTCATCCCATTCATCATCCTCTTCGTCAATAACACTCTCAGAACCGTATTTCTTGTTGAATTGACGAGTCTTGTTGTACTCAGTGAAGTCATAGAACTCAGATATCTCGAACTTCTCATCTTCGGTAAAGTACGGGATCTTACAATGTTGCTTCATGATCATGTGCTGTTGACAGGACTCAGTTGACTTACCCTCGAAGTTACAGCTCAAACACATGTTACCCAAACCAATCTTTTCAGACAAGTATTTCAGTAAACCCTTTGGATCATTTAGATAGAGTTCTTCTGGGAAGCTGAAGCCATGGGTTTCCTTCATGTGTTCAAAGTTTTGCTCGTATGTTTCTATCTTCTTGTTGCTGCCCAGTGGACAGAACAAACAGTCACTTTCCTTGAACTCCTTCTGGTTGGCCAACTTTTTCTTGTATATCTCCTCCTCACTCAGAGGCTCTTTAGGTTTGTTCTTGAATTGGATCTTTTCAATATCAGCAGACAGTTCCTGGATTTTGCTGCTGAGGGACTTCTCAACTTCCGGACTTAAAGTCAGAGAACCGTCATCTTGAATTCTCTTCAACTTTAGCTCAATTTGTTTCTTTGCAAGCTCCAACAGGTCTTGCTTCTTCTTCAAAAGCTCCTGTTTTTGCAGTTTCTTCAGGTCCTTTGGCGATAGTTTTGTGTCCTTTTCGCCTGTTTTTAAGCCGAAGTTGTCGACCTCTTTTCTTTGCGCATTTATCTTGGTTACCTTTTCATTGAAAGTGGTTTCATCAATAGCTGGCAACTCAGCCACTTTTCTTTTCAAGTTGTATCTGTGCCATTCAGTTTGCATGTGACCTCTTTGATCTTTTGTAGACTTGAACTGAATCCAACAGGCATTACAAGTATAATTCATTTTTTGATTGTTTTCTGGAAAATTGTTTATAGTTGTGTTTGGTTGTCTATATAAGAGTTTATGATAGCGTATGTGATCAATCTGAGTTTGATGTAGGTATTAAAATTGCCAAAATAAAAAGAAAAAAAAATTAAATAATAAAAAGAAAAAGAAAAATCAGATAGGAGAAGAAAGCAGTATGAGTATTTCCCAAAAAGGAAATTTCAAAGCGGTTCATGCCAGGTCTTTTCTTTTTTTTTTTTTCTCTCTCTCTCCATCTTTTGATAGTTAGTAGATAACAGGACTGTCTGAATTGTATATCAGTGCCATTACAATCTTCAAGAAGTGGTACATATTAAAAAAGCTCTTTCCACTGTTAATTGACCCTAAATTCATATAGATCACAAGATCAACATGTACTTTAATAAGACGAGTATTTGGACATATTATTTTTGAAAAGTTGTGATGGAAAAAGCTGACATTTGAGTCGGATATAAGTCATTTCGATATATTAGTTCTTTTCTTAGTTCAAGTGTTTTAATCAAATGCCATTTAATCACTGTTTCTTAGACTTATTTGAAACTTGCTCTTTTCTCAAGTACTTATTGATATCGTAGCTCAAAATTATCATGTAAATAGGAATAACAATCAGGTTGGCAATGACACCAACAATCAGCTGCAGAAACCACAACTTAGAGTAGTTCCAGTTTTTATTCATCCCCATGTCACAAGCCATTAAGATCCAGCCTATGGTATCTGTTGTTATGTCATCGTAGCCTTTATCTATGCTACTAATAATAATTTCCCTGCATTCTTCGACACTAATAGGCTTGCTGGAGCCCTCGATGTCTTTTGTTATTGATGGTTTTGTCAGGTTTTCTTCAACGTATCCTTCACTGGCAAAGTTCCCTGGGAAGACACTGGTCAGTCTGCACTCTGGAAACTCTTGTCTTAAAATGTTTACCAGTGACTTAAGACTGGTCTTTGCAGGTGAGTATGCAGAGTACCCAATGAATGGGAAGAAACTCACTTCGCTGGAGAAGTATATCAAATGTTTGCATAAGCCGTTTTTCAGTAATACGTGCGACAGAAACAGTGAAGACAAGTAGTTCATGTTCATACCCTGTTCCAGTTCGCTTATGGAGTAATCTTTGAATAATTTCACAGAGGCCCCACCTGCAGTTAGATACGTCTTTTGGATTGTAGGTAGCTTTAGTAGTAGGTGTAGCATACCCTCTACTTTTGAAGCATTTGACAAATCAATGGGATGGTAGTACAGCCTGTTTTTGTTGTTGCCAAATTCTTCGAGCTTTGAGAAATCCTTGCTGTTTGATATTGTTTCGCAAGCTTTAATAAGTTTGTTTTCAGATCTACTCAGAATGACCACTGTTGCTTTATCGTCATTTTGGTGGTAATATTTGGCGATTTCCAAACCTAAGCCTTGAGAACCCCCAGTAACTAAAATGGTGTGATTAGTCATATTATTGCGGTATGTATTGCTGTGTTTGGTGACTATCTTAGATAAATCAAGATCATCCCAATTATTTTTTTGTTGTTGTTTTTTTGCCGCCAAAACAAATACTCACGAAGAAATTATACGAAATGGGCAAAAAAGGTTAATACTGTTTGACGCCAATGTTCTTTTTTAGGAACGATCATACATCAACATCTGTTATCTCTATATACAATGAAAATGCTTAGTGTTTTTATTGTTTATTAATTATCTAATAATAAATATTTAGATTATATATGTACATGATAAGGGCTGTTTGTGGATGTTATGAAATGCTCTTCCATTCTCCAAGAACTTCTGATTCTTATCAGCTCCTATTTACCAAAAGGCTTCAAAGAAGAAGTGTTTGTGTTATTTTTACTGGCTTCGTATTCAGCCCTCAATAGTTTCAAGTCTTCTTCGTTGATAGGAGGAATAGGGACATCCTGAAATTCATCAGAAGCTAAGATTTTCTTGTAGGTGTAGCCGAGAGTACCGAAGAAGATACCAAATAGAAGACCACCCATGATCAGGTTCTTCTTTAGGTATGGTTCTCTGGCTCTAAGTAGAGCATTGCTCATTCTCCCTTGAGATCTGCTGTAGTATCCTTTTCTTTGATGAGGTAAAACGGCCATTTTGTTGTTGTATGAAGTATTCTGTGGTTTTTCTCAGTGCTTAGATTTGTGTTATTTTTGTCAAAAAAAAAAAAAAACAAAAAGAGAAAAATAGCCATAGAAGAACAAAAGGATGATCATGTGGGTAAAGGATAAAGTTACCCGGAGATCATCAGCTTGATCTTTGCTAAAGAATAAACGCATAAAATCAAAAAGCTTTTACTCTACAAAAATAAATTTAGCTCTTCTGAGTTTACAAAAAAGTTCAAACAATTGAGGTGAATAGCTATAGAAATACTCAAATTAATATTTTAAGCCCATCGTTAGTAAGGGGACCTATTAGTGGTGGTATTCACGCGCTACCAAATACGCACATGCAAGCATGTAACATAAAAATTTTCTTTTTTTTTTTTTTCAAACTTTTGCATTTTGAACTAAGGCGAAAAATTTTCTCTCTCTCTTTTTGCAAAATATTCAGCTTTTCCAAATTGGAAATCTTTATGGTAATCTCTGTTTTTAGAAATAGAATCATAACCAAAAAAAATACCCAATACATATATACAAGCAATAATCCGAGATGTTCAAAAGATCTGCTATGTTTTTTGGGAGAGGTCCCTTCAACCTCCAAGCTGCAGAACTTACAAATCCTAAACAAATAATCATTGCCAAGTCATTGGCTACAGAAATCTTGAACCACAACATGATCCAAACCACTACAGCCAAGGCTAAGTTTATCAACAGCCATTTCTACAAATTTGTCGATAAAGTACTAAAGTATGAGGAATCCAGTGGTAACGAAGAACTGCAACAGAAATATAAAACTGAAGCCAAAAACCTGCTATCTGGTAAATTAAACGATTCAACTAGAAGAGATGAGCTTTTTTCCAAGGCCTTGTTGATGACTAATAAATGGAAAACCAGAATTGGTGATAAGCATATAAGAAAAGCTGAGTTTTTGAAATTGTCTATGTTGGAACCTGCCCACGGTGATGCCCATCCAGTCACATTCATTGAATTGAGAGACTTGCCTCTATTTGTAGAAGAAACAAGCAATCCAACATTCGGTAATCTAACTCTTTGGATGACTTTGGAAAGTTTGTTTAATGGCCAGGCATACTCAAAGCAATCTGAAAAACAAGTTTTTGCAACAATCAGAGACCATTTGAAAAACAGCACTGCAGAAGAAAAACAAAACTTCTTTGATATTGATTTGAAAAAAGCCAGAGAAGTAATACATAGAAAGAAATTTAATGAAGAACAAAGCTTGATAGATTATAATGAAACCGCCGAGAACGAGCTTGATGAGGATGAAAAAACGGCTCCAGAATTCGAATACGTCGAAAGCGAAGATGAAAAACTTTATTCAAATATCAAAAAGAACTATCAAAAATACGAGGACGCTGCCGTCAAAAGAGAAAAAGAACACATGAACCACTCCGTTGAACATCTAGGTGAAATCAACATGGAAGCCAGAACACATGGTGTCAAGGTTATGAAGAATTGCGAATATTAAAAAAAGAAGAAGACCTGTACAGACTCATATATATATATTTTGTTTTTTTGTATTTTTTTTTTTTAATTTAATTTTTGAAATTGATAGATAACCATTTCGTAAAAGTACCAAGTTTTCCGACTTGGTAATAACAAGCACAATCAATTACTAGGATTCAGGTAGTATTCGTTCAACTCATCAATACTGCTGCATAGGCTGGCCCAATCTATGGATCTTTTGCATCCCTCCGGTATGCCCTTCAAAGGCTCTTCGCTCATCTCTTGCAGCCTTTCTTCAAACTTCAGTAGCTCGTACATGAAAAGCAAAGTTGGCTGGATGATAATGTTCAATCTCCGTACTCTCACATACAAGTATGCTCTGACCAGAGATATTTTCAATTCTCTCATGACCTCAGCAATCACAACAGTCGCAGATCTGGAAACACCAACCATGCAATGTATAAGTATCTTCGCGTTGGTGTTGTTCTTTCTGAAATCCTCGATAAACTGCAAGATGTCAAACAGCGACCCCATCAAGGGATCATGGCCGTTGTCCAGCAATTGGTCAATGTGGTATATGGTGATGCCTTCGCACTTGTAAATCACAACTTTTCTGTTGGTGTTCTTGTCAACAGTAACAAAGTCGTACTCCTTCCCATTCAATATAGACAGCCTTTCACCAACGGAAATAACACAGTTTATGTTCAGATCCTTCAATAAATTAAAACTTTCCGCATGTTTTAAAGATCCTAAGTACAGGTAGTCCAATATCTGCGAAGGCAAGGGACCCTTCAAGTTCATCATACAATCCAGATCTGACTTGTGGTTAGGCACTATTGATGTGTTGAAAAACATGTTTGTGAAGTCTTTATTTGTGATTTCTAATCTTTGTTCAATTTCCTTAGTTTCCTCAAGCAAAATCCTCTCTTCAGCCTTAGATAGCAACAGAACTTGTAAGTAATTGAGTACCTCCAAGTCATTTGGGAAGACAAAGAACGGTCTCTTCAGATCTTTGTGGACATGCAGTATTGCATCCTTAAGGTTCAGTTGCTTTGAATAAATGGTGTAGGCTAATATCAGGAACGATGATTCAGAGTACCCGTCCTGTGCAAAAATCACCGCTTTTCTGTTAAGATTGGTGGTCATTTGGTGGATGTAATCGATGCATTGGAATATGTTTTTGATCAAATGCAAAGTCAAGTTGCCGAGGCCTAGTGTTCCCGAGGCAGGGAAATTGAAGTATATTTTCTTGTTTTCTTTTAGCTTGGTTTCTATGATCTCTTTGCTCTCAAACATTTCTTCTGAGTTCCCGTAAAACGGCTTGCAGTGCACAAATATATCCCACAAGCTTTGTGGATAGTTGAAGATCTGTGTGTCATTGACTTCAAGTGGATCTAGGTTATCTAGTAAGCATATAGTATTATTTCTGTGGAGAGTATTTGAGTCATCAAATGACTTGCTCAATACTAGCCCCATGTGCGATACCTCAAAATCTATGCTGTTCCCAATCCACAAGTTAGAGTTAAAAGGGGTATTGGATGATATTCGACTCATTTCCAATCTTTCTCTGTACAAAAAGTCTTTCTCCCAGTTGTTTATGATGTATGAGTCAAATTTGGACACTAATTGATGCTCAGGTTTATTGAGAGCATTTGTTGAGAGTAATGGGATCCCAATGAAATCATGATCTTCATCACTTGAAAACTCATCTATTATGGAAACATCCAAGTATGTTTTCTTAAACGTCGTTATGTCTGCTAAATCTCCAAATATCCTTAGTTTGGAAAGAGTGTTGTGGTATACCAACTTCACCAAAGTACTTGCTCCTTTACAGTTTTCGCAATCCACCCCGTCCTTGTGGTTACAGTATACCAAGACCCTAGAGCTTAGTAAAAACATTTTACAGCTTTGAATATCAAAATTTCTATAGCTTCTGGGATCCGTATGTTTTGTTGCTGTATTATGAAAATCCAGAGGACCGCTTTCGAGACTTCTGGTGATTAAAATGGGCAAAATGTTATTGATTTTACAAATATTGAACAGACAGCTGGTTACTGCTTCTGCTTGAATAAGATTGTTGGGAAGTCCTAGATTAAACATTTCTCTGTTATAAAAATCGATTTCATCTGCCAGGGTTTTCTTCAATACTTGAAAGGAATTATCGTCCTCTAACTGGTGAAACAGTCCCTTTAGGTTGATTGAGCCTTTCAAAACACCGCTATTTTCAATGTAGCTTTCACCTGTGTTTTCATCGTTTAGCAAATAAAAGGATTTCAGAATCAATGTATGGTTTTGTTTGAAGTCCAACAAATCATCTACATCTAGTTCTCTGAAGTTTTTCTCGTATTCGTGGAACCATGGGAATACCTTGTCACATTCGGGAAGCTCTGCATTTAGATTGTTTATGTAAAGCTGGTAAGCATCATCAAACTCTATTATAGGTAACGTGTTGAATTCAATGAATTTTTGTAGAGTGACGTCTTCTTCGGCATCAGCAAGTTTCCCAAACTTCATCTTCTTGATTTCTGATGGCGATGAAGTGTTATTTCTACTTAGTTGAAAGTTTTTTCTTTTTTTATCAAACATCTCATTGTTGGAAAGTACCAATGGATCGCTTGTATCCAGTGATGGGTTTCTAGGTGGGTTGAACCCTGAGTCATTCATTATGAGTGAATATTGTAAATAGACTAAACAAACACTTTATTGCACAGATTCGTAAAAATAAAAAATAAAATGGATGAGATTGTAATGATATCTCTATCTTAAACCAACAATATTAAGTATATAGCAACTGTGATGTGCTTGTGGTATGTTTATGTGGATAATGATGTTTGTTTTGGTCTGTCAGAAAAATGTCCTTAAAAAATAGTGTTTATCCAGTATGATTAAACGCCTAACCGCGCATTTGTTTTTTTTTTGTTTTCCCTTCCTTTTCTTTTGCATCTATTTTTTTTTTTTTTTACTTCTCACCTAGCTGTGCTTAAGGGGGGGTAAGATTTGGAATCATTCACTACATCAAACAATAAAGTCCTTCAACGCTGCGGCAACAGATACTTTATCATTTATCGAGCCCATATCTTCATATCGAATTCTTGAATCTTTCCAACCTTGTTCAACATATTTTTGTATCCAACCATTATCTTGAAGCTATGTGCACTTAAAACATCACTGTTTTCTTTAATTACTATCACACTAAATATCATGTCTTTATCATTGCTCATAGTTGGGCAAATACCCACCGGAGTTAGTGTGCTTTGAAGCACCTTTAAATCCAATGATAGCGCTTTAACTTTGAGCTCTTCATTGTCTATAAAAAATTGGCATATCAAGCTGTCTGCATAATTCAAATCAATCCACTTTATAAAAGCATTGTGGATGCTGCGAGTTTTTACCACATCTACCGACAATGTGTTATCTATGTTGAAATCGATTAAATATTCCTGAAGAATTTCAAATTTTATCATCTCATTATTACTGAATATACACTTACTGCCATCACTGCTTGCACACCAGTTGCAACTCTCCAGCCACTTATCTTTAGAAACCTGTTGAGGTTTTTGGTATGACCAGAACTTCACCTCCTGTTTGACAGCTTTGTCAATGACCACAGCTTGCACATTTAAATCTGTTATAATCCAAAAAATGTCTATGTCAGCATTAAAATACTCAGGCTTTAAGATTATAACATTACTCGTTGGTAATCCTTCTCCATAGCCGCTGCGCTTAGCATAAATTTTGGAGTACATTACTGTATCTTTATTCTGAGTCTCAATATTAAACTCTTGCTTGTCAAGAAAGTTAGGGGCAGCTTCAACAATATCGATTTCATAAGATACTTTAACTTCATTCTCATCGTGAATAGAAAAATGATAACACTTGATTGTCTTATCTTTGTCCACATATGATAGCAATCCTGTGATTTCATTGGAGTCATAAATATTAGGCATAAACTCAACATTGATGTCACCAAGGCCATAAGACCTGCTATAGAAAAATTTGTGAAACTTTGATATCAGCTCTTTGCTGATCCATCTGTTATCTTCATGGACTAACAATTTCACACTCATCACAACTCTGTAGTCAATCTCTGTCACTTCTAGATACAAAAATCCTTGCAATGACTCTACAAAAGTAAACCCTTTGTGTAGTATTTCGTATTTGCTGTCTCTTAGAATATCAGTGAGAACAGTGTGGTTTTCAAAGTTGTTATTCACACTAAATAGATATTGATTGTACTGTTTCATATCCTTGTCATTGGATATTTTCACTTTTTTGTAGTCATTTTCCATGTTTAGTTTCTTTTCATAAACATATAAATTATTACATTCAAAAGGCAAAATTTTGATCAATAGACGTAGATCATCTATGTTGGCGTATGTCTTGACCTTGGTCCTTATCTTCTTGTCGTTTTCATCAGCCTTTAACGATGCTGAAAAGTTCATCTTGTTACTTTTTTTGAATACATTGGCCATGTCATTTATTGTACCTGATCTTACTTTGTTCCCCACATACAATAGGAGATTAAACTTCCTGAATGAAGAGTCCTTAAAAAACTTCAATCTTTTTATATCTTTGACAAATGTCAGATTTATGAAATGAGGATCTTTAACGTTGATTGAGTTACTATTGTAAAACATTATGCTAATCATGGAGTTTGTGTGTTGAACCAAGCAACAATCTGTATTCTTCAGATCATCTTTATCATCGTAAAGTTCAAAAAATGAAGCTTGCATATCTTTTGACAACGGATACGTGTTTCTATATTTGCTGAAGCTGGTGGTGATTCTCAAATCATCAATATGTCTCGGAAGTTCGCCGCTGTATAATAAATTCAAGTTCAGGTAATAAGAACCCATTATGACTTCTCTATAGTTCAAAATCAGTTTCTTTTTATTTTTGAGCTCATTGTTGTCAAATTTCTCAAGATTCTTAAACGTTACTGGATCACCACCATCGACTTTGTATCCCAGCTTCAAAGTCGAAACATTTTGAATGATATCCAAGTCATCTAAGTACCTTTTTGCATTTGAGATGTACGACATTGATACTGTTATTAGCTTGATGGTTCTTTGGGTTCTTATGGCGCATGCTGTAAAGTCCAATGATGATGTATCAACTGGAAACATGCAAATATCATCAATGTGGTCATCTATCAACATGCTATGCTGGAAAACCATGTATGATCTGTCATTTATGTAATCAAAGCAAACCTGCCATACACGGATAATGTTTTTTGAATATCCCACCAAACAAGCAGATTTGATGTTTTTATTGTCTGTGTCTATGATATCTTGAAATGCAAACTCTAAATTGTTAATGTTTTCAACTTGTTGAGTATTGGATAAGGTCAATACATCATCTTTCACTTTCCATGTTTCAAAGGTGTTGTTTTTGATAAATACTACAGAGTTTTGCAAAGAGTATACATGTGTTCTGATCTCATGTGCTGCTATTGATTCATTTTCAAAATAGTGTGCATCCACCAATGTGCTATCTTTATACAACAAAAATCGAGTTTGGGTTGTTATACATTCGTATGATTCTCCATTGGGTGTCTCTAAGTAAGATAAATCAAGGATTTCTTCCAAATCAACGTGAGAAAATTGTAGTTTTCTGTTGGCCATGCCGTGGTTTATAGAATTTAGCTGTATCTGTAGGCTGCTTATTATGCAAAAAATAAATTATTTGTTAACATATGAACAAACTGGTTAATTGCATTATGAATTTTTAAAAAATTATAATATGTTTAACTGGATTAAAGAGATATTTTAATTTGTTAAATGTAAACAAAAAGACTCATTACACGTGACTACATGTAATTAAAAATATGCGGTCACGTTCTTATCTAGCCAGAAAACAAAAAACACAGTTCAGCCTTGCACATGTAGTCATTGATATCACAAAAGAATACGTAAGGTTATATATAAGGAAATGGGCATGTATTATATACTTTTAGACACCTGAAATCTAAAGGCATCTTTCAATTTTTTGTTCTCACCCATTAAATCTTCAACCTTGGTTTCCAAGCTGCAACAGATGTTATCCAGATTACTCAAGTGCTTTAGTAATACGTTCTTTTTGTTCTTTTTTTTGCATCTGAATTTCTTGGAAGCCTTTCTATTTCGGTACTTTTTTAGCTCATACTTTTGTTGTCTAGTCAACAGCGTGTGATCTACTCTGCACTTTTTAGATGACGGGTTTAAAACCATGTTATCAAGACCGGTGATATCCACCAATTCCTTATCTAATTCAACATCATTTTCTTCATCAATCGACGGGTGTCCGCTAGCAATATTAACAATCTCGTTGAAGCTCTTATTATACATGAAAGACAAATCAAGGTTTTCTAAGTCGTAAAAATTCTTTAGCTCTTCCTGGTTTTCACCATCCAACAGCTGGTATTGGTTGACATAATCAGTAAATTTTATGGAGTTTAATGGATCATTGATAATCCCAATGACTTTAGATTTTCTTTCTGGTTGTGGTGGGGGATTGACTATCAATGGGTTCACACTGCTGAAGTCATTTTGCTGGTGAACCTTATCCAAGAAGTCAAAATCGTTAGTTGAATATAGATCTGCTTCATATTTTTTGTGATCTCCCATTCCACAAAAATTATCTGTATTAAAATAATGTAAACTCATACTATTCTTATTTTTTTAAAGAAAAAGTTTTGGATTGTTAGGTTAAAGTTGAATTTATTAGTTAATCTCTTTTTTTTTTTTTTTTAAAAAAAAGTTAGCTGGTTATTAGAATTTTGTACTTTAGAATAATTATTATTTCAGAACACTGTGGTTGTTGTTGCCTATCTTCAAATAGTAATAGCTTGTTTGGTTATTTTGATGATAGTCAAAACATTTGATTACAAATAATATCTATTTGTTGTTCAGTTTATAAAGAAATCTGTAGGACTATTTATCACTACGATAACATGCAGATAATTGTATTATTATTTTTATTGAAAAGCAAAAAAAAAAACTAAGGACTAAACTGTGAAAATGTGGATGGGAATATATTACTTTACTCTCATAGCCTCAGTTGTAAATAGGGGGCAATAATATAAGAATATCAGCCGTTAATTATAATACTTCCCTATCTCCTATGATTTATTTGTTTAAATAAATTATATATCCACACAAATTGTATTTTTGGTATTTTTTTTTTCACCACCACCTTTTGCTAATAAGACAAGAAAGTCACGTGTAGCAATACCATTTTATCCAAATGTTGAACATGTCCAAATTAGGAATAATCGGTGTAAACAAACTGTAGTTGTTTGTGTTTTTTTTTGTTTGTTTTGTTTTTTTTTGTTTTTAACGTGAATGGAGAGGATTTGTTTAGCAACATTAGCATTCTTTAAAATCTAGTATTCATTTTTTTTTTCAAAACTTAGGAATGTAAACAAAATCAACAAAACAACAAAAATAGTACTTAACAAAACTCCCCGTATCAGAGAAAATCAAATATACAACTTTATTTATCTGAAATATACACACATTTGAGTTATAAATATAAAAAAGGACACCAGTTTGCAAGTAGCCATAATAGTTTTTTTATTTTTTTTGTTATAATATGATGGCACATCAAATGGTTTCACAATCTAACTTATACAATCAAAATGTATTCAATGAACATAGAATAAACCCACAATCAGAAGTTGGTAATAGTAGCTCAGATAAAGAAGAATCGTCTATGAATGTTCTAGTTATAAATGATAAAATTATACAGCAACATAATGAAAAGGACATAAACTACCTTACTGATGACATGGACCCTAATGACAGCAACAACATACCTGCTGATGATTCAGATATAGAAAGCTCAAGAGTAATAATGTCCCATAACTCTCAGATGAACACTGAAAACATCAGTAGCATTTCAAACAAAAATGAATTGAAGTCTGTAATTTATAACGCTAAAGACAGTCACTTTGAAGGCTCCAAAGATGCTTCATCAGTAACAGAGTCAATGATACAAACAGTGGCCAAATCACCTAGAAAACAGGATTTGGGTTACTTGAATAATAGTGTTTTACCTATGCTTGACTTTAAGGCTGTCAAACTAGAAAAACAAATTTCCGATAACGATATACCTCAATTCCAAATGTACATGAATCGAAAAAATTTTGAAATAGAAAAAGAAAACAAAAACATAAAAAGTAGAATGCAATACAAAACCTTTGCTGATGATAGAGATATGAATGAGAGTTCATTTGGTAATGAAATAAACATGGATAGAAACTCAGGTGCAGATGAACTTGCAGATATGGACAAAATGGAATTCCTTGAGCCAGTCCACGAAAATGTTTTCCAGGTTGTTAGCGATGTTTCTAGCGATTCACTAAACCCTGATACCAGCTCAATAGACAACAAGGCGCGCATGAAAAGTATGAGTGCTTTTGGCGATAAAAGGAGTGTTAATGACTCAGTAATATCAGCAGGCCCTGTACACGAAGCCAATAAGGTCTTTGAAAGAATTGTAAATGTAGATAATATATCACCTAAATTTGGGAATAGTGAGAATGAAAATCAAGATACATCATTTGATAATGAAATGAAAGAAAAAGATGATGTTCTGGGACCGTTTGAGTTAAACAAAATAAACGACTTTGGAAAGAATAGGGTTCATGCACAAAGCGTTCACATTACTGGGAAAAGTGGATACTCAAATGCAACTACAGCTGTGGATAGTGCAAACAACAATCAAACTAATTTATTTGAGGAAAAGACTAAACAAAATTCTAAAGTTGGGCACAATTGGAAACATAAAAAAACACTGTCAACAACAACTCCAGAAGACATTGGTATGGAATACTATGAGCCTAAAGGAGCTTGGGGATGGAAACACACTAATAAGTCATTAAACGAAAACAAAAGTAGTTCTAGATTATTTAGTTCCGATGATATCAAGATTGCCTACAGTAAAACTTCCGCTCACCAAAAAGACACCAAACAAACTACCAATGATACTTTGCAGAATATTCCTAACAATACAACCAGCTATCTTAACAACAACAGCGACGATCTTCTGAACACAGAAAATTTAGTCAATGGAAATTATGCAGCATTCAGAAATAGTAGAATACTATCAAAGACAAACAACTTGACCCATTCATTGTCCAACATCGACGAAGATGCATATGTTAGCGACATAACACACCCATTCAACATTGATGGAATACAAGAAGCTAATAGCAACAACGAAGAAGCCGATAACCTTGAAGATGAAAGCGATAGCTCATATGAAGATGATGAAAACAGCAATAAAAGCTTGAGCCACAATGAAGAGGAAATATCGAAGATTTCAAGCAAGTCTTTTGATAAGCTGACGGCTTTGCTTGATGTTAATCCTTTTGAACTGAATCTGTCGAACACCGACATGATTGATGTGCTGGAGAATCTGAAAATTGTGCAAGACTTGAACCCATACGTTTTGAAGTTGGATCTATCTATAAACGAAGGTTTCTATCTAAGCAATGACAATTCCGATATAAGTAAGTTGGTCCATTTGAAAGAATTGTTAATGTTTCATATGCATTTGTCTGATATCAACTTTTTGGAGAATGGAACGTTTTTCCACTTGGAGCACTTGAACTTAAGCCACAATGATTTGTTAGCTTTCACACTACCTCAGAACTTGCACCCATTGATATCTCTAAAGTCATTGAACTTATCACACAACAATTTAAAGGGACACCTAAGGCTCGATTTATCAAGATTTTTTCCCAGTTTAGAGTATTTGAATTTGAATGGAAATGCCGATTTGGAGTCCATCGAATTCATTCTGCCGGATGAAGACGTTTTGGTAATAAAAAAGTTGTCCTTGATCGGATTGAAGTCTTTAAAGAAAATGGAATTCTTCTGTAAAAACACCAACAGGAAAATTGACTTTATAATCGATGAAGTAGACATCACAAAAGCCAACGTTTCTCTATTAAGATCACTAAAAGAAACTGATAATGCCAATGTTAAAATTAAGCATATGAAAATATCATTTTCAACCATAGACGGCGAGAACAATTTCACCTCAATGATTTTTCCAAACATTGAAACTCTATTTGTAAAGAATTCTGAGTGGACCACTGAGATTTTTGGATGCTTGAACGAGTCCTTGAGTCATTTGCAGATAACAAATGTTCTGTTTGATATGGGTTCTTTTGAAAACAGCTCCATTAGAAACAACTTGTCAAGTTTAGAAAGCATCAGCATCACCGACACGAACTTGAAACCACCAATGAATAATTTCCTTCAATTTATCAAAAAGAATATGAATACTGAGAGTTTAAAGGAACTTAATATAAAAGAAAACTTCCACATAAGAAAAGCATATTTCTCGGAAGCCAAGAAAACCAAGCTCTTCAGAATAGGAACCGGAATGATATTTCCTAGATTATGCAAGATGGATGAATACGACTTGATAGAAATATGGAAAGATAGAATCAGAAAATAATCCTAATAATTAATATGTATGTGTTTTTACATTAAAAAAAGAGAATCTCTCGATTAATCTATATAAAAGAGCATTTCAAAAAAAAAAAAGGCACTTATTCTTCAATTTCAATATCCAAAAGCTCAAACATATTCTTTGGCTTGTTCTTTTCGTTTCTTAGTCTTTCTTCTTGCTGAGCAAATGTTTCAGCTTCATCGTTATCTTCTTCGTCTTGTGTGGCCATCAGAAGTTTTGTAGGATCCTCCTTGTTGTATATGTTGTTGACATGGTCGATTTCTTGTTTTGCCAAAGCATTGGTTTGCTCCCATCCAGTTTTTCTGGCTGTTTGAACGTATCTGGCTCTTTGCTTGGACTTCAGAATCTTGTTATGCAACTGATTGCTGATGTTCAAAGACTTTTCTATATTTGTAAGCAATGCTTTGTTATCGATTTTCAAGTTTTCTAATTTGGAGTTTTGACTTAATTTGTACTGAGCAATAATTTTTTCCTTCTTCTTGTTTATGTTGTTTTTGATCTTGGACTCTCTCTTCTTGTCAATCTTTGATTGCAGCAAATTGGAGTTCTTTTCCAATATAGCCTGCTTAATATGAACTCTGGAGAAATCAGTTTTTTCTGCTCTTCCAATATTTTGAAGTTCTTTCAACTCATTTCTGGTACTGACACCTGCTCTTTTAGCAGCTCTAGAGTTTTTGCTGATTTTATTCTTGATAGCCATTTCGTTTGTATTCAAAGGTTTGGTTAGTTTGTATATGATTTTTAAGAAAGATAAAGTCAAGATGATTATCAATGAAGAGAAAAAAAAAATAAAAAAAAAATTAAAAGTTAAAATATAGGAAATGTTGCGTTGTTGTAGTAATTTCCTATTTAGGTAATTTTGAGGAATCCAAAGAAAAAAGAAAAAAAGAAAGTAGCGTGATCAGCGAATTAGCCCATGTGATGGTCATGTGAGTGAGAATTTGAGGTAACGCCAAACACCAAAGATTAAAGGGAGAAATCAATAACAAAAAAAAAAAAAACATAATAATTGAAATCTTTCAAACAACAAAAAAAACAAAAAATGATCTGGTCACAAACAAACCATTAAACCGTTTATATTACAGTATAATGCAGGCTTTGAACGACCAGCCTTCTGATGATGAAATTGTAAACATAGAAAACACAGCATACCTACCTGAGGAAACAAAATACAAGTTTCCAGCTAAGAAGAGTTATGCTTCACTGCATTCAATTCAATCACCTAGCGCCACATACTTGCACATGGAAGAAGAGCATAGAAGATTGACGGAGGCTCAGCTAAGTGAGAATCTAAACATTGCAGAAAAAGATGGTTACCTAGCAACAAAAGCCAATGGAGTTTACAGATCTTCTTCAAGATCCTCTACAAACAGTCAAAGTGATAGCGAGCATGGACTCATGAATAAGCCTTCTTCTATAGATTTGAGTCAGCAGAACTTTATGCTTACTGATTTCAAAATTGGCAAAAGCGGAGACAGAAATTTTAGTACAACTGAAATGAAAGGGTTCCCTACAATTAGAAACAGCTTGTTTGGACGAAGAAGCAGTGACATTGATAATAATCGTCTAAGAAGACACTCACCATCAAGACATAGCTTCAAAAAGCTATCCTACCAAAATCAAAGTGGCTTTTCACTAGAAAAAAACACTGCTTTTTCAAATTCAGAGGAAGGATATTATAGAAGCACACCACAGCAAACAGGACAAAAGAGCAGATCTATCAACAATGTTAATAACAATCACATTTTAAGTGCGGAAACTGTAAAATCAAATCATTCTACTGCTTTTGGAAGTCCTGAAAGTTTGAAAAGAACAAGAGAAAATTTTGAAATTACCACCTTGAAAAATGAAGTTAAGCAACTTCACATGGAAAACCAACAATTGAAAGACAAACTTTCAAACACATCACTACATAACTCTAACCATATAGATTTATCAGCTTCTGATCAGGCATACAAGGATACTATAGAAAAATTAAAAAGCCAATTGCTTGAAACTGAAGAAATGTTGAGCAAAAGCGAATCTGAAAAAGCTTCTTTGGTCGATCATCTTTATGAAAACGATGATTACATAGAAAGCCTTGAGATAAAAGTCGATGATTATACAACTTACACAGAAGAGCTTATTGCCGTATTGAATTTTGAAGTGGCTGGAATAAAAAATAGAGATCAGTTTCAAACTCTTAATGAGAGATACAAGATCAAAGAATTCAACAAAGAAAAGATCTATGAAAATTTTGAAAACATTTACAAATTTATGACTACACTGTTCACACTGTTTGTAGACGGTAACAGAGAAAGACAGTTTATAAAAGATGAAATGCTTCATGACACTCATGATTTTGACCAACATTCTTCAACTGATAACAAAGCCCTTTTAGAGTCTAATAAAGAAATGAAGGATATGATATCAGAATTGAAAAACACCATTGAAAATTTATCCGTGAAAAATCAAGAAAACGAGAAATCGCTAGTAAATGCCACAGCTGTATCAGAAAACAAATCATCTACGTTTATCGATAATATACCAAAAGAAAAGCTGGAGTTGTTGGATGCCAGAGTTTCCAACATCTACGATGAATTATCAAAAATAAACAAAGAGAATTCAAAGCAATTGCAAGCGGAGTTGCACGACAAAAGTAAGGAAGTCTTTAAATTAATGGATGCTAAGGAAAAGCTGCATAGAGCATTACACGAAAAAGATCAATATATTTCAACTCAAAATGAAAACATACTAAAGATAAAAGATCATGTAGAATACTTTTCGAGTAAGAATTATAAAGTCGTGGCTGGGCTATATGACTTTTGTGAGCACTTTTTGAAAGATTTGTTTTTGAAAATTCAAACAGGAGACCGTGAATCTTTAAAGAAACCTATCATGAAGTTAGAAAAGGTCAAATATTTAATACAAACGGCTTTTGAAAGCAACATAAACACTATCCATGGTAATCTATTTGCTTTACTTAAATTCATAGAAGAAAGTGTTGAAGTTCTCATATTAAAGTTCAACGGTGATATTTTAGAAAAAAATAAAGCAGTAAAGTACAAAATACAAAATGGGCTGGAAAAGAAGTGGAAAAGTGAAAGCAATTTCAGTCATGAAGATAGAGGCACATCAAGATCAATAAACGCCAGAAAACTGTAACACATACGAAACAGCATCTCTTGATTTGTTTTCTAGAAAAATGAAAGTATACCATGATTAATATCTTAAAGTTCAGTTCAAATTAAAGCTTATATAACATAACAATTTTTTTTTTTTTTATTTCATCAAAAACATCAACTAATCCATTTCTTCATCATTGTCTTCTGAGTCTTCATCCTCACCTAATCCTGTTTCTTCCTTTGCAAATTCAACTGCTTCATCGTATAATTCCTTTGGAACAAATTTATGTAGACCATCAGTTTCACTCAAAGAACACCAACTCAATTCCAATTCGAAATCTTTATCTTTGTTATCTTCATGAGCCAAATAAATGATTCTAGCAGCTTGTTTAACAGCGTCTTTTGCAGAAAAATTCTCAACATCAAAATCTTCGGCACTTATCAACTTCTCAATTTCACTTCTAGCTGTTTGTCTTCCTTTACCTGATGCAATACCTTTATAACCAAAACAAGAACCATTTGGTTCAAGCATGTATAGTTGTGGTTTATCATCACCACCATTTTCAGATTTCAAAATACCACCAAAGATAGCAGCTATACCAAATGGTCTGACACTGTTGTATAGGGTATATGCTTGAACATATTGACTTAATCTTTCAGATAAAGCATACAATGGGATACTCTTACCATATGTTTTTTTGAAGCTTGAGGCTTCTTCTCTACCTCTATTAACTAAATGCTTACCATCTGGAATCAAACCAGAATAGCAACATCCGACATGTCTATCAATGGTCTGTATCTTTCTATTTCTTCCTGGAACTAGTAATTTGTTGGTTATGGTTTTTTCAACTGCAAAAACTACACCATCTTTGAATTTCAAACCTACAGTGGTGCTTCCGTTTTCTACAGCCTTTCCTGCATATTCAACTTGAAAATTTCTACCATCTGGAGAAAAAACACTATTGGATAAATCGTAACCTGTACCTACAGATGTCATTTTAATTGTTAATTTTGTAAGGGGGGGTTTTTTTTTTGGTGTGATTAGCTAGTTTTATTTATCATAGTTATTTTGATAAAATGTTAAAAGAAAAAAAACTCACCTAAATTTTATTTGCCACCCATGTAACGCGGTGGTAGATTATTGTTATTTTCAAAAACAAAAAAATAAAAAATAAACACGTGATCACAACTAACATCAAAAAAAAAGAAATTAAACGACAACCACAGGATTCGAACCTATGCGGGCAGAGCCCAAAAGATTTCTAATCTTACGCCTTAACCACTCGGCCAGATTGCCAGTTTGTTTCTTGTTGTGTTGTTAATTACAATATTGTTATAAACGTAACTTAAACATAAATTATTATATTAATTAATTGTTTTTTAATGATTGCTTCGTTTTGTATTTGCAGTGAAAGTATATTTGGAAACGCAGTCGTCTTTATTAATGATCAATAGTTGGGCTATATACATGAAGTTTTTATTGATAATATACAGTTTCAAGTCTGTGTTTTTCGTTAAAATTGTTGTATTTATGGTTTGTTTTTTGACTTTTTTTTGTTTTTTTTAGGTGGCTGGGGGTTACCACTCAACTTTTCCAATAATTCTAACACAAACTCGTTTGATAAGGTAACATCAACAAATCTAGGTTTTGACAAAGGATCAGCTTCTTTTAGCTCATTGTAAGCACTTATTTCAGCTTTAAGTATTTCTTCTTTAAACGCAATCAGATAGCTACCATCAATTAACTCTTTGGTTGATGCATCGTTGCTACTGGTCTCAGCGGGGTTTCTAAAAGTACCACTTCTATAAGCGTACATGTATGCATTGTGCTCAACTCTATTAACAATAGAGGTTATAGGTTCGTATGGGAATTTTTTCAAAACATTTTTAAATAGAGACACTGGGCCTATTTGCCTTATAACTTGAAGTTTCCCAGGCTTTAGCTCCTCGTAAGTACGCAATAAAAAGTTGTTATTACGCTTTATACGATTAATAACTCCGATATCAGCCAAATAAGTGTATAGTTTTTTACTGTCAGAATTTTGGAAAACATATACTGGCACTTCTTTGTCACCCAAGACCTCTTCTTTAGTTAATGAGTTCCCTAGTACGAGGCTTTCTTCTATGCAATCTTGCAGTAAAGTTCTCCTCATAGTATTTGCAAAACTGAGCAGCTTGAAGTATATTTTTGATGGTGAATTGAAATCCTTAAATTTGATAGCTGATTGAATATCATCAATTAGCTTGGAGTTATAGCCGTTTTCAATAAGTAGTTCTTCCAAATGAGCTTCGTAATTGCCAATTTGACTACACATGAGCTTTATTGAATCATGGAATAAGTCTATAGAGTTGTCAAATGAGCTAATATACTCTTGAATATTATCAAAGCCTCGTTTCTTCAAAATCTCATCTCTCTTTGAATAAAAGTAGTCTTCGTAAGTAAATATTTGGCCTAAATTTTCCGGTGCAGGAGATTCAAATAATTGTTTCATCCTTTTTGCCACACTTCTATTATCTAGAATAAGCTTTCTGTATTTTTTCTTTGTGAAACTGTTAACATTTTCTAGATATTTAAACACATCCAATGCTTGCTCTACAAATTTCTTAAAAGCTAATCTTCTTTTGGCGTAAACGCGGGGCCATAGTTCTGGCTGATGCAAGACATCAATGTCTAAACTGTATGGATACGTTTCTGTCAAATATGAAGCATCCATGTGTTTGTTCATCACATATGTAAAATCACTGGCTCCCAATTTTTTGCCTGCAACCACAGGAATTTTGAAACACATGGTAGCTCCGTCTAACAGCCTTAGAAATGAACATAGAATGTAGTATCTACATTTCTCCTCATCTGACAAACCATCCCAAACATTAAAAACTCTTTCCAACTCAAAGCACTCATAATATGTCTCAAACAATACATCATAAAAGTTGTAGAAGACACTACCATTGACCAAATCGTCAGTTGTTGGGTCAGAGCTATCTAAAGATTTCATAATAGGTCTTTTATGACCTGGCGCTAAAGAGTGTTTGCTGTTAGAGTAGGAAAAATACTTACTTTTTCTCGAACTGACTTCAACAAGCTTTGGGAAAAAAGAGTAATTTAATTCAGCATACAATAGCTTTGGAGAGTATCGCTTTAATGCTTCGGGATTTTCAAAATTCTTGGGACCACGCATTAGCAGTCTCATGTCTGCTTGGTGTGAAGATAAATATTTTTCGTTTCCTTCGTCGAATTTTTTGATCATCTTTATCCAATACTTATCGGCCTCTTTATCATTGGATATTTCTAACCAATCTTTATTCAAGTCAATAAAATGCTTCAAAGGTTTGCTCATAGGCCTGTCTTTGGGCTTGGAATTGTTTTTTTCACTCAAATATTCAATTTCGTCATTTTCAATGTCTTCCGACTCTTCTAAATTGTAATTTTTGAAACTTGTGTTAGATCCAGCATCAGTTGGTAAAACAGCTTGATCTGAGTTTATAAGAGAATCATAATATCTTTTATAAAATGATTCCTTAACATATAATTTGTATAGCTGACTTCTTATGTAAATTGGGTATTCTGGGTGCACAGAAGGATAACGATCGAGTTCCAAAGATTTTTGATTAAGACGATCCATCTCATCTTCAGACAGCTCAGAATATTCTTTATAGTACTTTATGAGATTGGCTTTGAAGTTGATCATAAATTCGTATGGATTGTCGATCACAGGAAATTTCTCTGAAAAAAACAATTCGAATCTTGATGTGCTAGAAGTCATATGATTGCGCACTTTATCCAGATCTTTGATGAAGATAGAAGCATCAGCAATTTTATAAGACATTTTTTGGAAATACTTCATGAACAAGGGTAAGATTTTTGGACCTTGGTTATCATTACAGAACTGTGTGAATTGCTTAAAACTAATGTCTTGTACATCACCCATTAGCTCTGTCCAGAGTGAATAAATCTCGGACAGAGAGCTATCGGGGAACATAGCTTGAATTTTCTCCATTTCTGGAGAGTTTAAGTTAGCAAAATCCGGATTCATCAATGAATTTAGCAATTTTACAAAATTTTCGACCTTTTCAACTCTATTTCCACCAGAAGATACTAGTTCTAATAAAAATTCCAAAATCTTTATTTTGCCTTGCCAGAGTGGATCAGGTACACCATGAGGGTTACTCCGCTGGACCTCATGGATGATTCCAGGGATATTGAAGAAGCAGAAAAATCTTGAGAAAATCGAAAATTGCTTAGATTCGTATACTTGTTGCTTATGTTCTATTATATTATCAGTCATTATTTTAGCTTTCTGCACCCAGCCTTCTTTTTCGGATGGAGACAGTCCCTTCCACGACCTAGCGATCAAGGTATTTCTAGACAAAACATTGGAATCTTTTTTTGTATTTTCGTTTAGAAACCACTGTTTATAAAGATCGTAACCTAGAATATTAATGACAGCATATCTTTTAGTTGTAATTACATGTTTGGACAAGAAAGATGCTTTGGGAACAAATCTAGAAATGTTAAGCATATTTCGTTCAATTTGGTTTGTTTATTTAAAACTATTATTATCTTCGCTAACTAGATTGTATAAAAGCCAAAATTAATGTATAATGTTTGTAGTTAACGAGTTTGTTATATGGTTTCAGAAACTTGATGAGCTATAATACAGGTTATTCTGTTTACTGAAACTTTTTCATTCAGTGCACAGAAAAAAAAAAAGGAGAAAAAAAAGAACATGAGAAAAAAAAGAAACCAAAGCTATTAATCGCTACCCATTCAAACAGTTGAATACTATACAAACATTGCAGGTTTTCAAAAGTATTATCAATAGGATGAACACATTGCTATACTTTAGAGAAAAATAAAAAAAAGAAGAAGAAGAAGAAAAATTTTTAATTATTAAATATGTTCGAAATATCTTCATAGATAATTACTGTTTTCTATAAGTGTTTCCAGATACTTTGCGCACACTTCCGGAGCTCACGTTTCTATAATTCGATACCGATGATGTATATCCATTCGAAGAGTTATTGTTTGCGTGGGTATTTGAAGCCATTGATGTACCGCTTGCGTTATTGGAACTTATGTTTCTTCTTTGTGTTTGTTGCTGCTTGGCGTTGTATATCATCTTCATCTCTTCGCCTGTGATGTTTCTGTTTTCCTTTGCGCTGTTAGAGTTGCTCAAATTTCTAGGCTTTGGAGATCTTTGTGGGGATCCTTGCAGTATCTTTTGTTCCTGTTCTCTAGCTCTTTGAGCTTGCTTGGCATCATACCTTTCAACTGTATTGACACCTGTATTGTTTTTTCTAGGTTGGCCAGGTGATCTTAATGGTACACCATGAGTAAGGGTATTTGAGTTCTTATTGTTAGCCTCTGGTGACTTAGGGATGTCAGCATTGTTTCCAACTAAACTGTAGTCCGAGTTATCAGTCATGTTGCCATAGTTGTCCATGTAATATGCTTGGCTTTCCTTGTCTCTGCCTAGTTTCTTTTTCTTTTGTATTTTATATTCTTCCAAATCAACCAATGGGTACATTCCGTTTATAATATCACTAGGTTCCAAAGATAACTTCTTGTTGTATCTCAAATCTCTGAAAGCATGTTGATTGATATATAGCCAATGCTGTTGAGGACCTACCAACATACCAGGTCTGATCAATCTTAGGAAACCTATAACTTCATTAGCAGTAAAATCGTACTTGTATATTAAGTAAGCACCAATTAAACAACCAGTTCTCCCTAGACCAGCTTTACAGTGAATAGCAATCTTTGGCTTCTCATCGCCTAAATCTTCATTTTCTTTCAAAATAGTTTCAACACACCCAATAAAGTTCAGCACAAAAGATTCATCTGGACAAGTACCATCCTCAAAGATCATATCCAAGTGCTGAATACCATTCTTTTCAAAATGGGCTTTATTGTATAAATGGGAATTTAGTCTTACTACCAATTTGGTATTCGTTTTTTTGAAAATGTCTATAACTTTTCTGAATGTTTTATTGATCTTTAGGTTACTATCTTCGCCTAAGGCATACAATCCACGAGGATCGTCATCTCTTGGGGAAGCAAATGCAATGAAATTGGGTGTTAAGATATTTAAATCACCATTATCAACTTTTTCATAATACTCATATCTGTCCAAATCAATTTTGTGTAGATCTAGCAACTCGTGTTCTTTTGCCTTCCAACATCCATAAACAACATCTTGGATGGATATTTCAAAATCTGCCACTGAGTATCCAGCATCTCTGAAAGGCATGAATGGTGGATCAACTTGAGCTAGAGGCTGCAGAACCTGGTGGGGAGTCCATGATTGAATCAAGATCATATAGCAACACAACAAACAAGCGGCATTGGCTCTTTTTTTGGTTGATGTTGAGCTATAAAACACAACAGCCTTCTCAGCATTTGTGGAAACAGTTAGCTCCTCATGAAGTCTTAAGGCAAATCTGTATAAATGACCAACATGGAAAGGCCCAAAATCCAAATGGAAGTTGTTATAGAAGAGCTCATCATCCATAGTGAAGAAAGTTGCTTCATCGGTGTTAACGGGATCAAAGTCAAAGGCCCCTAGATAAAGTCTGTTTTTAAGAAATTCAATTGTGTTAGGTATGTTTAACCTTTTTCTGGCTGTCATGTGTATATCGTGTTAAGTCAGTGTTAGTAATTAAAGAAAAAGAAAAATTCAAAGTTGTATATTGAATCTTTTATGGTATTTCTATGTTTCAAGGTGTTTATGTTGAAGGTATTTTTTTTTGTTTTGTGTACATGTACTAACTGCAAATCAAAAGCAAAGACAGAAAAAAAAACAAATAAAACAATCAAAAGTAGGATATCCAGATATTGATTAAATATGACACTTTGGTTTTTCCTATTTTATTATCTATGGCATATGATCATCATTAGAAACATGAACAAAATTGAACTTAACTATTGATACAAATGAAAATTTTTTTTTTTTTGAGGAAAACAAACAAATAAACAAAAAAAAGAAGCATGAGTTTTTTTTTTTTGATGGTGGAGTCCAAAAAAAAAAAAGAAGATGAGAGGATGATTGTTTACAAAAACATTTCCTTATTCAGACACATTGTGTATTTGTTCATGGCTAATCTGTAACACGTGACTAGTACCCCAAACGGGAACAATCATCCGAACAAATATGAAGAAGAACAAGTCCTCAAATCAAAAAAAACAACATTTATACGGAAAAACTCCCCCCATGTATTGCAGTTGTACTATGAACTGCTCATTTCATTTTATTTGCTTTCTTATTCCAACAACATAAATGATAAGATAGATCTACAATCATCCTATACTGTCAATACATTTTATCTTCAATCTTGTGCTTAACTTCATCACAACCCAATGTAATAGTGAAGTACTTGTTTCTATTAATATATTCTATCCGGAAAAAAAAAAATCCATTGAAGAGGCAAATTATTTAGGATTCATCTTTTTTGGCAGTTATTTTTTTTTTTGTCTACGCAACAATATATATTTATGAATAAGAAACAAGCATATCCTCTGAAAATTCCTAAGAATCTTTTCTTTG
>JAJLRV010000140.1:15517-81245 GCA_030567235.1 Hanseniaspora clermontiae | reverse complement strand
AACACCCAAACCATACCATTAAAACATAATAAAATGAGCTCTGAAAACTCACAAGGTGCTTCCCATAAGGAACAACTTCTTTCCATTCCCAACCTGGACAATCTTTCTTTGTTCCAAACCATAGAACAAGAAATAAACGATGCTGATAAATTTTCCACATTAATAAACTCCTCAAAGAACGTCCAGGGAATGCCCTTTTTATACCTTCTATGCTACAAAGCCGCCTGGGATACTTTGAACTACATACTGGACTCTGAAACCATACAGCTGAATGACCAACTTTTAACTGATGATCTCAACAAGGACTCATGCATCCACGGTCTCATGCGATACTGTATAGAGGAGGAGGATATCTCCTTCACGAAGTATATTCTGGAAAATTTGATAGAGTGTGGGTTTAACGTGGCTGTTAAGAACGCTGGAAACTTAACACCATTGGATTATTACCTGAGTCAAACAGGCAACAAACCGGATGAGATCGTTGATGTCTTAATGTCCACAGAGTTTAACAATGACATTGACGAAGGTATAGAAATTGAGGAATATGATGAATAACGTATATATCTCTATTATAAAAGCACATTGATCAAATCGTTTTGTTGTTCGCTAGTCAGATCATCGAAATTTGACTTAAATTCACTTGTACCGGTGATGGTTTTCAAAAAGTTGAGGATTACTTGCAAGCTGGATTTGCTAGTTATGATGATTCCATCTATGACGTCGTCACTCTCGGCGGCCTCTTCATCGTCATCCTCGTCATCATCTTGAATGGAATATTTCAAGAGATCATTCAGCTGGGTGTAGTCCATGTTGGTATTAACATCTTCCCACTCATCATCGTCATCTTCATCGTTTTCATCCACATCATCTCCATAGCTATCCTTTTTATTGGCTATTTGCATCAAACACTCGTTAATCAAAATGTTCAATATCTTCTTATTTAATGATATCTGGTCGTACTCAATGGTCATCTTTTTGCTCATTGATCTGGTGATGACCCTATCGCCATTCAACATGGCATTGTTTTTCATTTTTCCCTTTACTGTCAACATATCCAATCCATGGTTGCTGAAAATGTTGATGAATGAAATGATATTGCATTTAATAAAGAAGCTACCTCTGATGGACTCGAATATTTCAAACCATTTATCAAAAAATAGTACCATATGCTCGTTTTGTACTTTGTTTTTCATCAGGTTCATGACATAGTCGTTATCGTTTATGAAAATGTAGCATATGAACTTATTCAAGTCTTCAAGAATCTTGAAGCTGTTCGCATTTTTTTCATTTATAAACAGCTTTATGATCTGCAGAATTATGTCATCAAGAACAATGCTTATAGTTTCCTTGGACAACTTAAAGAGAATTGAAATAGTTAATGTTCCTAGTTTGTTGCAAATAAAACCGCCAAGGTTTAAAACATTGGACAAAATTTGAAGAATGCTTTCGGAATCTTTTATGTCTTTCTCGTTGGTATTCTTGATTATATTGTTCAGCAAAGTAACCATATCATCGATCAACGAATCATCTGAATCATTTAATGTATGGTTAATCAATGTTACCAAAGGTTCTAGGATGTAGTTAATAACCATTATCGGTAACGGTAATTCATCGCTTACATACCAGTTTTTAATCAAGCTGTTCAATATCATCAAAATGAACTTTCTGGTAAAATAAGAATTCTTTGGATCTAGTAGAGAAACCAAATCAACCATGTACTTGTTACAGAAGTCCAAATGATAAGCATTGCTAGATTCAGTGGTTGTGAAAATATTAGTCATAATCATTTCCAAATCATCGTATACGGCCAATGAATTCAGATCTTGGTTATCCTCTATAGAACATATTTTCAAAATCAATTCAAATATTACAAAATTTATAGACTTCAATTCCTCCCTGTGCCAATTTGTAAAGTCCCGTTCACTTAATTGAAGAATCATTTCCAGGATTGTATGATAGTTTTCAGTGCTCAATTCATCTAGCATACCATGGAGCCCTTTTAGAATTGATAACTCAATGTTATAATCAATAGCACTCGTAATAAAATGCAAATTCTTGGTTATAAACCAGTAAATGCTAAAATCTACAAATGTGCTTCTACTCAATAGTGTAATGATTTTGTGGTATGCTTGGATTGTTAAATTGCTGTCTTCTTTTATCATTGTAGTCAAATAAATCAATCTAAAGATATTCAAATCATCTAACTGCTCAACATTCTCGTACATTTTTACGAGAATACCTTCTTTCAAGGGCTTTATACTTGGAGATTCCTCATCGATGCAGTAAGTCAACAATGTCAATAAATTTTCATTGTCTTGATGGTAAGAAGCTAGCTTTTCAAATAAAATAGTCTGTAAGGCTGTGTTGTTATAAAAGAAATCTTCTATTTGATCCCTAATGTTAAATTTATTCATGTTCATGTCTTTATCTAGACAATCGTCTATGATTTCATTTATATCTGCCAAGTTTTCCTGCTGTGTGGTAGAATATCTGTGTAATTCTATCAATGCATCCACGATGATTGGATACTGCTCAGAAACTAAAACATTAAACTTCTTATAATTCATCATAATTTTGAAAAAAGAAATAACACTGACAACCAAATTAGTAAACATTGGTTCATTTTCATACTTTTCCATATCATTTTGATAAAGTTCCTTAAACCACTTCAAGTTTGTCATCCCTTGTAAGATGATTATTTCCATTTGTTCCCCGTTCAAAGACTGTTTCAGCTCTATTACCAAAAACTGTAAAAAATCAAAGTATGTTTTCAGGCAGCTAAAGTAACTTTCTTCAACCAAGAACTTCTCATTGAAGTAGTCTATAAACTTTTGGTTCAAAATTATTAAAACTTGGTTAACCGATTGGTTGTAACTGTTATTGATCTCACCAATTAATTTATAAAAGTTGATGCAATTGGTATACAACTTTATCACCTCATTTAATAATTTGTAATCACTTGATGTAAAGCCATTCATAAACTCGAATACCTTTTGATATATGCCGTACTTTTCATCAAAGAATATATCAAATGTGATTATGTCTTCACAAAGCTCATTCAACAACAACAGCCCATTGTACACGCCATCTTCATTCTTCATAAACCCAAAAATTTCATCGATCAAACTATCCCATTCTTCCGGAAATTCATACGTACATATTTGAACTATGATGTATCTGCAACAATTGTTAATGTTTCTATTGTCGTTTTTGGCCATTGCTATTCCCAAAGCAACTTCTTTGATGTTTTCTTTCAATTCAGGAGCTATACTTTCGGTCCACTGAATACTTATAAACTTTCTCATAGTCAGTAAACTAAATAGCCTCAAGGAGCTGTCATTTGTATTGGTTGCGACTTCCAATAATGAACCCAAAATCAGGGATGGATTGGCAGTTGTTTGTTCAACTAAAAAGGATTCCGCGTTTTCTCTTATTGCCTTGTCACGAGACTGACAATTTTGCAAAAGAGCAATGAATTCGTCGTTCATATCAAACGTTTGTGATTTTGGTTCAGATAAAACAAAGTTTAAAATAAATGAGAACAAAATAAAAAATGCTTGAAAATCAGGATGTATAAGATATTTACGCGTCTTGCTACCAAGAAAAAATTTTTCCTTTAAGCTTTTGCAGTAAACTATACAGATCGTTAGAAACAAGAATAACCTTTTTGTGCTTTAAATTTAGATGCTGACCAAAGTTCCACGACAAACAGGTAGAATATTGCTACTGTGTATTACAAATATACTCGTTATAATATGTCAGTTGAATATGGAAAGCTTTTGGAAATTTGGTGTATTCATTCGGATATAAGAGCCGTATCAAAATCTGTTATTCGCTATTCAACAATTTTCACGTTTTTTTTTTTTTTGAATTTCTATAATTTATTATGCTTTAACCAAAGACCCATAAACCTAAATCCATGAACAACCTTATATATACTAAGCCAGACACGGCTGAAAAAGAAGATGTTGATATTCCTGGTTACAACGAAGCTTCAATAGTTAAATCAAAAACGTCTACGCATTTTGTGAATCCTAAACAATTTAAGCGTGTGCTTCTACGAAGAGCTGCCAGAAAGAAAATCACAACTATCTTGGAAAATTTCAAACAGTTTCAACAAAAGTTCAATAGGGAACTCAATAATAAATCATACTTACATGAGTCTAGACATAATCACGCCATGAAAAGAGCTAGAGGCCCAGGAGGTAGGTTCTTGACCGCGAGTGAGATAAAACAGCTGCAAGAGGAAATTAAGGTAAAAGAAGAAAGCACGTAGACATAAAAAAAACAAAAAAAAATAAAAGGTCTTGTATATAAAAGGAGAAACAAATGTATCTACATGACTATATTCAAAGCATTCAGCAAAGCTACCTTAGGTTGTAGTAGCTCTTGTTGAACAAATTGGCCTGAGTTATTATTGTTTTGATCCATAGTAACATAAGGAAGAGGATCGTTTACCGGATTTCTAGATATGCTAATCAATTTACTGTATGACGATCCAAAAGTTGATATTTCTTCAACCATGTCCATGTCTATGAAAGAGCCACCAGCAGCATTGGAATTCAAACCCTGTGTTTGCTTTTTGATCAAGTCTATACTTTGCTGAATAGTTGATCTAGCTATTTCCGGATATCTTTCTAACAATAAGTTAGAGTTCAATCCAAATGTTAATAACCCTATGTACACTACTTTCTTTTCAAGTAAATTATTAAATTGATCTATGTTGGATAAAATGATGTTGTTAAAGACACCTGTGAATACAGTGCTTTGTTGCAACATACCAAACCAATTAACAATGAAATCAGGTTCATTATTCTTGCCCAGCACGATTTCAGCTATAAACAAAATAAATCTTTTAATGAAAGACAAATCTTTGTTTTGCAGTCTTGCCAATATCATAGACAGGATACTAATCAAGTATGGGTTCATTGCATTTGCATCGTAATTTATTATCAAAGCTTCTAGAATTTCAAATGCATGGCCAAATAGCTTTTTGCTATTCAATAACTTTTGGGTCAACCCTAATATCTGCTCTATATTGCTAAATAGCTGAGGCTGCTTGTTTAATAAGGCAACCAAAAATCTTGTAGTAGCAGGAATATTACCTGCCATTTCCCAAACTGTTGGTGTTAATAGTGGTTGAGACAACTGAGAAATTTGTTCGGATAATGCGATTTCCTTAGGGAAACTTTCTGTTAGGAATCCCAATAGTTGGAAAGAATATTGTAAAAATTCGGTAACATCATCAGCCAAATAATTCAAAATAGAGGGCATAACGACATCGATTAGTTTGTTAATATTGGCTTTGTTTATTGAGACCTGTGTTTTAATGTTAACGGCAACTGACTCAAAAGTGTAATGAGTAAATCTTGGATTTGATGGATTGGCTTTAATCAGGTCTAATATAGCAATACTTTGTTTTATAATTTCCAAACTGAATTCTCCTAAAGTATCTTGTGCTATGGAACAAATCTTGTAAATGGATTTCATCAAAAATTCATTTTCAGCTAATTTTTCAGGCTTAGAAGCGTCTTTCATGATTAACTTGAATAAATTGGTTATTAAAGGTTCAGATGCACCAGTTAAATCAGCTTTTTGGAAGACAAATTTACTTGAGCTTCTGCTCTCTCTCATAGACAGGATTCTTTCTAAAGTAACAGCAGAGTAAGTATAGACAACATAGTTTTCATTAGTCAAAAATGTTGCTAGATATGGTAAAATGCTCTTGATGTTTTCTTTACCGATTTGGTTTCTGAAAACATAGATGTATTTTATAGCATCAACAAGAATAATTGGGTTCAAGCTAGCGCCATTGTTAGATAGGTCACTAGCAATGTTTTCTTGGAAAAATTCAATAACATTGACATGTGGATTTGTTTCCATACATCCAAATGTTGTTATTTGTCCTTCAACAGCAACAGCCACGTAGAAGTATATGGCCAGATCCTTGTACTTCCAGTTGGTCTCTGGATTTTGCTTATAAAGGTTCAAAAAATTAGCAATCAGTTGAGTACTTATGTTAGTTAGCTCAACTAGGTTCTTCTTCTTTAAAACTTTTAAGAAGTCAATACAAGATCTTCTTCTTGTGTCTATATCTGAACCTTCCAAATCTCTTCTAACAAATTCAATTGGGTCATCTTCAAACATTTCAATATCTGAACTATGCAACATCAAGTTTGGCAAAATGATCTTTTCTAATAACAAATTCAAGTGCCCGTTGTCATTGTTGAATATAGAAGAGAATTCATTGATTTTGGCTACTGAAGATAAAAATTCCATACTGTTACAGACTAAAATATCGTTCTTGGATAGAGGCTTTACATTGGTCAATAACTCCCAGGTGGTTTCAACAAATGTTCCAATAAGTGGTCCAAAAACGTCACCATACTTGGAAGCATACAATCTCAGCAATTCTTGGATACTGCACTTAGTTTTGATCAGCACAGTAATTTCAGAATCATCTTCATCTTCGTCAAGTTGTTCTTCAGGTTCTAGTAAGCTATTTTTGTAGTTCAAATATTTCAATATAACACCAAAACCTTGATTAATGTTTTCTTCAAAATATTCAGGAATATCTTGACAATTCAAATCATAATAGATTTCCAACAATAAATTGAAATTCTCAAATAAAATATTCAACAATGCAACATTGTTTGGGTTGCTTTGGATTTGTTGGTCAACTTCTAAGAATAGTTTCATGAAAACTTCTTGGAATTCACCCAAGACTTTTAGAATCTCCAAAAATAACTCATCCGATCTGGCTAAACTTCTCCATCTTTTGAACACTTCATGAGCAACGGTTAGCACCCCAACATTTTTTTCAAAGTCAGTTAAAGACAATTTAGTTACTAATTCGTTAATTAGACCTGGCCAAAACTCAGGAAAATCACTTTCTGCTATAATACTAATGGCTTCTCCAATTTGGGACTTCAAAATGTTTGGCAATTGAATCATACAATCAATGATATTTGATCTAATATCTTGAACATCCTGTAACAGATGTCTTCCTTCTATATCGATCCATTTCTTTTTGACCAAATTTTTAAAGTTTATAGCAGCAGCTAATTTGATATCACCTGCAATGTTTCCATTTTGCAACAAAGTCAGTAAAATGATCCCGTAATTAGGTGTTACTAATTCAATCTCATCTAACTTGGATTGAATAGATTTAGCAAATTGTGGGTTCAGAGATTGATTCAACAACTCAACTATGACAGTTTGTGTATCAGACATGTTCTTAAAAGCCAAATCGTTATAACTAAATAAGTTTTTGTTTTGGGTTTTTGTTTGATTTTGTAGTCAGTGAAGAAGTATTTCTAGGCTTATGAATATAACTTGAACCACACGAGAAAAGAAAAAATGCAAAAAAAAAAAATAATAATAATAAAAAAAAAGAAAAAATAACATGAATAAAAATACTTGGTAGCGTACACTCATAGAGTGTAATATCCGATGTTACCTGTATTTATCAACTAAATAAAAAATGAATTTCCCAACATCAAGTCTGTAGGTTTACCTCTAGTATCAGTGGCGGCATTGTCATCTTCAACTGGATCTGCCCTGTTATTTTTAAGCTTTTTCATTATATCAAACCAATCGCGGTTTGCTGTGCCTATTTTGCTTGAACCTTTTTGTTTTCCGTTTTTAGCGTCGATAGCTTCATTAGTCTCTAAATCTTGATATAGTCTGATGCTTTCAAGCTTTGAATCTTTTCCTCTGTGTTTGTTAGAGAATATAAATATTTTAAGGTATCTCACTTGAATTGGTGGGTTGTAAACATATCCATTTTTTAACAACCCATGAATGTAGCTGAATTTTTGATTTCTTTCTGTAACAACTCTATTTTTGATGTTACTGCTAAAAAAGAATAGGTTAATGAACCCCTCAGCACGTTTAATACCAAAATCTTTCAATAAAACTAAATCTAATTCCGTTGTTCCTCCGTATATTTTTATGTGAAAGGGGGCATATGAACTGTTTTGGGAATTGGAAAAGAACATCATAATGTTATTCAATCTGGTTATCTTATCAAACTTTACATCTATTATGTGAGGAAGAAATCCGTTCGACTGCCATGAAGAGTTGATGTCTTTGTTCAGCAAATCTTTAACATCGCATCCTTGTCTATTTGACGATGATTCCCATTCTGCATCCATGGTAATGTCTTTAATTTTCAATAATTGCTCTTTGAAATCTTCAATTGACAATTTTTTATCATAGCCAAGTAGCAAAGGTAGTCCATGCATTCCTATGTCATATACATGATTAAATGTATCTTTTACATTGAATCGGATCCCTTTTTCAGAGTCTCTATATGACAATTCTTGGAAAAATGATTTTTCATTCATTTCCCTTTCAAGATTTTTGTATTTCAAATGGTCCATACTATCTTTAAATTCAACTGGTCTTGAATCGCCAAAACCAGCAGGTATCCTGTCCTTGGCAGCTTTCAATATTCCAAAATACTTATTGTCTTCGCTTCCGTGGCCGTTTCTTTCAATACTAAGGAGCAATAGCGATTGTATACTTTTATAGTCATCGAATGTGTACAATAAATACCCTAAATGTAATTGGGTTATATAACTGTTCTGCTCGTAGTAGTCTTTGACATGGTCACTGTCTGCGTAAACATTGTGTTCAAAATCGTATGAAAATTTTTTATGATCAATGATATTTTTATCTAAGTTGTTTGTGAAGTTGTAAAACTTTTTATCGTAAGGAGCCAAATATAATAAATCTTTCTTTAAGTCATCCGAAAGAGACGGTAAGCTATGGTCCTTTTCACTAACTATTTGATCATAAACAGATTTTATGTTAGGAAAGTGTAACTCATTTAAATCAACATCCATGTTTCTTTGGTATCACTAGTTTGGACGTTTATTGATAAAGACTCACTGGTTTGGTGTTTTTTTGTTAAAGAACACAAAGTACAACCGTTTAGTATACATCTGATGAGCCTTATATCCGGTTGTTGAGAATTTGTATTCATTTTGATTAACGCGGCTAATCCTTGAGGGGGGAGAAGAAATAAACCTCGAAGATTTTGCCCCCCAGAGAATTCAAAACCAAAAAAAAAAAAATTTAACACCCACGAAAATGCGTTTAAAAATAAACAACACCCCAAAGTTTTTTTTTTTTTTTTTTTAGTTATAATTAAGGTGTTTATTCAACAACAACAAAAAGAGCTTCAATAACCATAAAAAAATAAATAAAAAACACTTCATTGAAAATTCAAAGTGTACTCTGTTATTAAAATATTGATATTAGATATACAAAATGGCTGATTTACCTATTGAATTCACTCAATTAGCTAATCTTCCTAGTCTTGGAATTGATCCCAAGTTTCTAGAAGTAAGATCAACTACTTTTGAAAGTGACAGATATGTTTTAGTCAAGGAATCCACCCCTGAAGGTGGAAATGCTGTTTCTATTATTGATCTTAAAAACAACTCCACTATCGACAGAAAGAACATGGGTGGTGATAATGCTATAATGCACCCTTCCAAAAACGTTATTTCTGTCAGAGCTAATGGTACTATAGGCCAAATCTTTGATTTAGATACAAAGGAAAAATTAAAAGCCTTCACCATGAGCGATGCCATTGTCTTTTGGAAATGGTTATCTGATGAAGTTCTAGGTTTAGTAACCATAAACTCTGTCTACATACTAAACGTCTTTGATGGCCAAGTCAATGGTAGACCAGTCAAGTTAACTGATAGACACGCTTCCTTGCAACAGTGTCAAATCATTGATTTTACTGCTAACGAAAACTTAGATTGGCTTGCTGTTGTAGGTATTTATCAAACTGAACAAAGCACCATTGGTGGTAAAATTCAATTATTCAATAAAACAAGAAATGTTTCTCAGCCTATTGATGGTCATGCTTGTCAGTTCTCCAAGATCTTATTAGATGGCAATACTGAAAAAAATCAAGTCTTTGTCATTGCCAACAACGACGACTTGAAGATCATTGAAATCGAACACAATCCAAACTTGACTCCAGTTGCCTTTGCCAAAAAACAGTCATCAATCTTTTTCCCTGATGATGCTGCAACTGATTTCCCATTAAGTTGTAAAGTTAGTGAGAAATATGGTATTGTTTATATTTTGACCAAATTTGGTTACATTCACTTATATGAGTTAGAAACATGTACCGACCTATTTGTCAACAGAATTAGTGCTCAACCTGTTTTCACCACTACCTATTATAACAACAAAAATGGTATTGCCACCATCAATAGGGAAGGTCAAGTTCTAGCTGTTGAGATTGAAAAAGATGCCATTGTTCCATATGTCCTAAACAAATTAAATGATGTTTCATTAGCTTTGAAGATCGCTTCAAGAGGTAATTTACCAGGTGCTGAATCTTTGTTTTCCAAACAATTTGATCAATTGATTGCCAAAGGTGACTATAACGAAGCTGCTAAATGTGCTGCTAACAGTGGTGTTTTAAGAAACGTCGATACCATCAACAGATTAAAGAGCTTGCCAACAAACAGTGGTACTCCTCCATTGTTAATCTACTTCTCCACTCTATTAGAAAAGGGTAAGTTGAATCAATTTGAAACTATTGAATTAGCCAAGCCTATACTTCAACAAGACAGAAAACAACTTCTTGAAAAATGGATAAAAGAAGAAAAATTAGAATGCACTGAAGAGTTAGGTGACATTGTTAAGCCTTATGATACCACTTTGGCCTTAGCTTGTTACTTAAGAGCTAATGTGCATATGAAGGTATTGACTTCTTTAGTTGAATTACAACAGTTTGATAAGATTATACCATACTGTCAAAAAGTATCCTTCAAGCCTAATTTCTCATCCCTTATTTCTCAATTAATATTGACTTCTGCTGACAAGGCTTCTGAATTTGCTGTCAGCTTGCTAAACTCTAATATTGAATTAGACTTAGAGTCTATTGCTGATTTATTCTTTAAGAACGGTAAAATTCAGCAAGGTACTTCTTTCTTATTAGATGCCTTGAAACAAGATTTACCTGAGCACGGTCATTTACAAACGAGATTATTGGAAATCAATTTAATGCAAGCTCCACAAGTTGCAGATGCAATCTTTGCTTCCAATATGTGCCATCACTATGATAAGCAAACCATTGCACCATTATGTGAAAAGGCTGGTTTGTATCAAAGAGCTTTGGAAAACTTCTCAGATTTAAAGGACTACAAGAGATGCATTACTCATGTTTCCTCTTTACCAATGGACTGGATTTTACAATTCTTTGGTAACTTGAGTGAAAAGGATATGTTAAGTTTACTAAGAACTTTAATGGACTCTCTTGACAACCAAAACAAACAAACTGTTTTGCCTGTTGTCGTACAAGTTGCCACCAGATTCTCAGACTTGATTGGCTCCACTACTTTGATTAAATTCTTTGAAGAATACAAATCTGATGAAGGTTTATACTACTTCTTATCCTCAATTGTTAACATTAGTGAAGACCCTGAAGTTGTATTCAAATACATTCAAGCTGCTGCTAACTCTGGCAACGTTAAAGAAGTTGAAAGAATTGTTAGAGAAAATAACATTTACGACGGTGAAAAGGTCAAGAATTTCTTGAAGGATGCCAACTTAGATGATCAATTACCTTTGGCAATTGTTTGTGACAAGCACGGTTTTACCCATGAGTTGATTTTGTACTTGTATCATAAGGAAAATTTCAAATTCATTGAAATTTATGTTCAGCAAGTCAACCCATCTAGAACTCCACAAGTTGTAGCTGCTTTATTAGATGTTGATTGTGAGGAAAAGATCATCCAAACTTTGATTAGTACAGTTGCTTCCAGTAACTTGATTCCAATTGGTGAACTATGTGATGAAGTCGAAAAGAGATCCAAATTGAAATTGTTATTGCCATTTTTAGAAAATGTTATTCATTCTGGAGCTAGCAATGATCAAGTTATTTACAACACTTTAGCCAAGATTTACATTGACTCTAACAACAACCCAGAAGAGTTTTTGAGAGTAAACGATCTGTACAACTGTGCTGAAGTTGGTAAATACTGTGAAAAGAGAGACCCTCAATTAGCTTGTATTGCTTATGAAAAGGGTAACAACTCTTCTGAACTAATTAGAGTCACTAATGATAACTCGATGTTTAAAGAGCAAGCCAGATACTTACTTAAGAAATCTGATTCTTCCTTATGGGCTGAGGTTTTAACTGAAGACAACGAAAACAAAAAACCACTAACCGATGCTGTTATTTCATACGGTGTTTCTGAATTCACAGATCCAGAGCCAATTTTCAATGCTGTCAAGGCATTTATGTCTAGTGGTTTGAAGTCTGAATTGATCAAACTGTTAGAGAAGATTGTTTTGGAAGAGTCTGTCTTCAGCTCTAACTCCAATTTACAAAACTTATTGATGGTTTCTGCCATTAAATATGACACCTCTAGAGTTTCTAACTACATTGAAAAATTAGAAAAGTATGATCCTGAAGAAATTGGTACAATGTGTGTTCAAAACGATTTGAACGAAGAAGCTTATGAGATTTACGATTCTCATGAATTGTACAGCAAGGCCTTGAACGTCATTTTAGACAATATGATGTCTTTGGACAGGGGTTTGGAATACGCTTCGAAAATTGACAAAAAAGACTTATGGAGCCAATTGGGTGAAGCTCAGTTGAATGGTTTGAGAGTATCTGAAGCTATTGAATCTTACACGAAGGCTGAAGATCCATCCAACTTTGAAAATGTCATTGATATTGCCGAGCACTCTGAAAAGTATGACGAATTGCTATCATTCTTATACATGGCTAGAATGACTCTAAAGGAGCCAAAGATTGACAATACTATCATTTTGGTCTTAGCTCACTTGGGTAAGTTAAATGAAGTTGAAAAATTTTTAAAGGGCTCAAATGCTGCCAACCTAGATGTTGTTGGTGATAAACTAATCCAAAAGGGTGATTACAAGGCATCTAAGTTGTGCTACACCTCTGTTTCGAACTACAGTAAATTAGCAACTACATTTGTCCACTTAGGCGAATACCAAGAAGCTGTTGATGCTGCTAGAAAGGCCTCGAATGTCTCTGTTTGGAAACAAGTCTCTGATGTTTGTGTTGAGAATAAAGAATTCAAGTTGGCTCAAGTTTGTGGTTTGAATATTATCATTCATGCTGAAGAGTTATCTGAACTAGTCAACAAATACGAATCTTTCGGCTACTTTGAAGAGCTAATTTCATTATTTGAAGCTGGTCTAGGTTTAGAAAGAGCCCACAAAGCCATGTTCACTGAATTAGCAGTATTATACACCAAATATAACCCAGGAAAGACTTACGAATATTTGAAGTTATTCTGGTCCAGAATCAATGTTCCAAAGGTCATCAGAGCTGTTCAAACTGCTCACTTGTGGCCTGAGTTGATTTTCTTATATGCTCACTCTGACGAATGGGATAATGCCGCTTTAACTGTTATTGAGAACTCTACTGATAACTTTGACCACTTATACTTCAAGGAAATTGTTGTTCAAGTAGCCAATTTGGAAATTTACTACAAGGCAATCAACTTTTATGTTGAGAACCATCCATCTGTTTTAGTTGACTTATTGGCTGCCTTAACCCCAAGATTAGATGTTTCAAGAACTATCAAATTGTTCAGAAATTCTGACAATTTACCTTTAATCAAAGCTTTCTTGATCAGTGTTTTACCACAAAACCTTGTCGTTATCAATGAAGCCTACCATGAATTGTTAATTGAAGAACATGATTATGTTTCTTTGAAGGCTGTTGTTGACTCATACGATAAATTTGATCAACTAGCTTTAGCTAAGCAATTAGAAGACCACGAAGTTGTTTTCTTCAAGCAAATTGCAGCCCAATTGTATTGCAGAAATAAGAAATGGGAAAGATCGTTATCTATCTTAAAAGAACAAAGATTATGGAAAGATGCTATCAATGTAGCTACTTTGTCACAAAATCAAGAAGTTGCTGAAGATCTGCTATCGTACTTTATCACCACTGGTAATAGTGAAGCTGTTATAGCTTTATTGTACTCTGCTTATAACTTGATAGGCTATGACTTCATTTTAGAAGAAGCTTGGATCAACGATTTAGAAACTTTAATCAAGCCTTATGAAATTTCCGTCAAAAAAGAGCAATTCGATCTTGTACAGAAAATTTCCAAAAAACTTGAAGAATCTTCTTTAGATGATGATGAAGATACCAAGTTGATGCTAACCAACGGACCATCATTTTAAAAATGAAATATGCTTAAAAAACATAATTGAAAACTATATATGAACTGTATGCAACTGATTTTTAATTGCATTGAAAGAAAATAAAAAGAAAATACGCATATTACTTTTGTTCAAAATTAAACTTACCTATATAGATTAGTCCTTGTATTCAGATGCTCTATCAGATTTGGCAGCCTTCTTTTCTAAAGCGTCCCAATCTTCACCTTCGGACTCAGATTCAGATTCACCAGGACTGAAATCACTTTCTTCAGCATCCACCTCAGAGTTTTCAGAATATTCACTTCCAGCATCGTCATCTTCTTCAAAGGCATCGTCACTTTCCGGTTCAAATTCAGAGACCTCTTCTTCAGACATATCAGAATTTTCAGCTTCAACATCAGAACCAACAGGTAAGAAAGCCCAACCACCATCGGAGAAGAAGTCATGAGGATCAGTCTTCAAAATATTGGTCCAGTTCAAGTTAATTGTAGAAACTGTGTATGCGATATCAACATTAGTCAACCAATTCTTGATAGTTTCTATATCTTCCATTGAAATAGTATTGATATGTGTTACTGTTTTGTTGAAGTCCTTGTAAATGAAGACCAAATCAAAGTTTTTCAAACCGAATTGCACTCTTTCTAAACAACAAATTTCAACGTCTTCTAAGTTAATAACCATGAATGGAGGTTCCATTAGTTGTACCAAACAGTCTCCAGTTGGCATACATTGTACCGCAGATCTTCCAGGTACACCTTGGAAACCCAGTTCTCTTATTGGCTCTTCTAAATCAACTAAACCATCAGAAGCTTCGGAGATCAAAGCAGCAAAATTTTTGAATTCTTTATCCAACAATGCTCTTCTTCTCTTTTCTTCTCTTTCTTCTTCAATTTCATCATCGTCACCATATCTTCTAAATTTGGATCCTGCACCTCTTCTACTAGAACTAGTTTCATCAACGACCATATCGGTAGCTTCTCTATAGAATTGAAGATCTTGAACCTTCTTCTTACCCATTAAAATAGGGTTTTTTAAGTGAACATGGATAATAACAACTAATTCACCCTTAGAAGATTGGAAGAATAAGTTTTTGATGTTACTGTAAACAATATCAACTTTAGACTCAGACTTAGAAAAAGAGTTGTATCTCAAACCATTTTCATGAATGGTTAAAGTACCTGGAACTCTCTTGATTTCGGGAGATGGTCTGATGTATATGTGGTCCAATTTTTTTAATTTACCTGTCTTGAACTCAATCAACTTGGCTTGCTTGATAACACCTTCCATAGCCTTCTTTTCTTGTTCTCTCTTAGTAGATAGCTTCTTTAGTTCCAAAATTTCTTTGTGAACATCATCCATTCTGTCTTTGTCTTTAGATCTAACAGTTAGAGATCTCATGAAGTGATTCTCTGGAGAATCTTCGTATGGCAATTCATTTGATTTTTTAATACTACCTGGAGCATTAGGAGAATGGAAATTCAATCTCAAATAAGTATAATCACCTTCGTCATCTTTAGAACAACTTTTGTAAGTGTTGATATGGAATGGAACTGGTCTACCGTAAATAGGGATTACAATAGTTTGATGATTGAAATCAACATGTATTTTCAAGTCTCTTACAGAAACAGGAATTTGTTCTTCTCTAACATAGGATTCGTACTTCTTGAATACTGGGCCTGAAGATCCAGAACCATCGGCGTTTTCCTTATCAGAATATCTCAATAAACCATCTCTTAGTAATTTTTTATGTAACTTGACTTGGTTTTCTCTTCTAATAACTCTTTGTTTATTGGATTCTTCAGAATCTTTGGATTGGTTTCTTAGTCTTGATCTGGTCAATTTACCAGTTGTTTGGTTGACTAATTCCAATTGTTTTAATTGCTCGGCTTTAATTTTAGCTTTTCTGGCTTCTTCTTCCTCATCATCGTTAAACAAAAAGGTTACTTTACCTTTAGCTTTTGGAGATTGGGTTAAAAATTCTAACTTGCCACTTTCTAAAACAGCAATGGTATCAGATAACTGTAAAGCATACTTAATTTCCTTTGATTCCAAATTATTCAAACCAATGCTAATATTAAAAACATCATTAGCTTGGACAGTTCTGAAATCATTTTTGGCACTTAAGATGAATTGAGAATCTCTAAAGTCTAACCCAATCAAACTACCACAGTTCTTAGAAAAAGATGGAATCAAATCAGATTTGCCGTTCTCTTCCATAAACTTAATACAGCCTTCATAGATATCTTTACCGTATGAACCAATCTTCAACAAGTTATCAGAAATATGTTGTTGTAAGTTTAATAAGAATTCATAGTTTTCTGACATTTCTGGAGTTGGATCGATTAAGAAAGTTCTTGAAGAATTAGAGCAGTATCCTTTATAGTTTAAACCACAAGAAGCCAAAATGGCACCTTTGCCCTTCAATTGTTTATTTGAAGAAGAGGCAGATAGTTTCAAATCATAGTCAGCTTCTGATTGAATGATAGGAGAATATGTAAATTCAACATCATTAACATCAGGCTTGAACCCAGAAGTATTGTAAGACAAAGCCTTCAAAGCGGTGTTCAATTCCTTCATGAATAATGAATCATCAATTTTGGATTCAATTCTATCGGATAACTTGGCATTAGTGATCTTTGTTTCATTATCGATACACTTTATTAATTCTTTAGTCAATGTCTTCATAAATGTGTCACAAGATTTACCTGATGCATTCAGTAAATCTAGTTCATGTTGATCCTTGCTTTCCAAAACTTTGGATAGTCCTAAAGAGGCATCTAAAACATTTAGACCTTTTTTACCTTCTTCCCAAATTGGATTCCATTCTTTGATGAAAGGACCGTCGTATTTATCCTTCAACAGCATAGCTATGTTTTTATTTTCCAAACAAATGTCATCATTAATTAAATCAACTAACTTCTTGAATAAAGAGACATTGAATTCAGTGTTTTTGTTGATTCTCTTCCAAAACTCAACTGGAGTAGTTCCATTTAATTTAACATCTTCTAAAAACTTCAAATGAGTGGCTTTGACTGAAGATGTGATTATAATGACCTTTGATTTGTGTAAAAATACTAAAGTAGCTGGGAATTCATACCCAAACAACCATTTATGTAATAAGGTAGTTTTTTGAAATGGTAAATCTGGGTTAGATGAACCTAATGGGAATAATAAACATTCAGGAGATTCTTGAAAATTAGATAAGTTTGCATGTAACTTTTCTAATCTAGCAATAGATTTCTTTTCATCAATTTCAACAGACATCTTTAAAGAAATTTAATGTTATATTTGAAACTCTTTGGTTTTGTTATATTGATCATTAACGACTAAATTGAACAAAAACTTATTTTTAAAAATTAAACAAAAAAAAGAAAACACCCACTAAAGAACTCGAGAAACAAAAAAAAAAAAAAAAGTAAAAAAACACGAAAAAATCTATTCACGTGTAGTTGTTTCAATCAACCTTTTCCATTTTAGCTATAAAATCACAACTTCAATTTTGAATATATATATCATAGAGGAGCATATAAGACTTGAGTTACGTACTTTTTCTTGTATCTAACTGTTGAGGCCACACACAAAGTGTTGTGTTTGATGCTGCTAGTGATCAAATGGTTCAAAACGACATGATTAGGAATAGGCAAGGCCCCTGTTGTATTTTCCTTTTCTTTTTCCTTCATCATATCCTCATGGGATTCTATGTGGTTGTCGTGGTTGTGTTTAGTATGCGTGTTCAAAATTACCTTTTCCAAATGTGGCGGTAGTTGGGGTGGAGTTAACCAAGCCATGTACTGCTGATTGTTTCTTTGTTGATCCAATGTGACGTAGTATTGTTCCATAACTTGTGGATCTGTGAATACTGCAGGTATTTCATGAGTATACTCCAGCTTTTTACTAGCTTTTGGAGCACCTGGACTTGACTCCTCACTTGAAGGTATTCCAAGCTCAGACTTTATTTGTAAAATGGGTCCCTTATTGGCAGCTGGCACACGTTCATAACCATTACCCATGTTGATAGGTTCAGCATCATTGTCACGTGCAATTTGTAGGGCAATTCTTGATGATTTAGACATGTGGCTTTGATCTTCTTCCATTCTTCTACGTTCGTCATCTTCTTGTTCTACACTTTTCATGCTAGGAATAAACTTATTTCTAATGTTGGCGGTGCTTTGCTTTTTAGTTTCAGGGTGGTAATTACCAGGAGAAGAGTGTATTTGAGGGCTGTTATGATGAATAGCTTCTTGAGAAGCATGATTGAATACTTCTAAGAAATTAACAAAGTTACCCATTTGATCGGTGGCTTGCGGTAAAGAGTCACTGATTCTTAATTCACCATCAACTATAAATCTAAATCTATGGTTGCCTACAGGGAGTTTAAGAGAAATTGCAAATTTGCCTTGTCCGTCAATTGGATTCAAAGCAATCATTTTTCTCCACTCAGTAAAAGATCCAGTAACAAAAACAGAGTTACCACCTTGGTCCCATGTAATATTTACAGGAACCAAGTTGTTCATAATATCATTGATTTGATTTTGTTTTTCTGGTGGGGATTTGTAATCATAAGCATTCTCAACAAACTGTTCATCGTTGTCATCCGAATAGTTGCTGTCATTTCTGTTAGAGCTTGCAAATTCCCTAAATTGAGGTGAGTCAACAGAGTGTGATTCCAAAGAGTTTCTAGATAACTCTCTTATGGTATTGTTCAATTGGAAATGATCACTAGAATCGTTGGTTTGTTTGGTGAAAGAAGACAGGTTGTTTGCGTCATCATCAATGCTCATTAGAGACATTGATTGATGAAGTTGATTAATTTGATCAGGCATAGGTCAGATGTTATTTTTGGTGTTTGTATTGAGAATAATGTTTGTTTGGTGTATCTTCCATTATTACATGTTTTATACTTTTTTTTTAAAGGGTGTGTATCATAGCTAGACCCCTGTAGAAAAAAAAACAAAAAAAAAAGGCAAAAGGGTAAAAGATTCTGTCTCTGGCACTTTCGACGGACATAAATATTTTTTTGAAGAAATCTCAACCTGAACATCACTCCCCCAGACACAACACCCATTATGTTTAAATGTACCGTAAATGTACTGCAGAGACACAAGGATAAGCCTTTGAAGGCTATTAAATTTAAGCGTGTATTGAAAAACATAAATAATCCTAATGAAAAACTCAAGGCTGATATAATGTTTCATTCATTTTTTAACAAATACGCTAACCATCCCATTCCCATAAAATCATTAGCAAACTCAAGCGATGAGAATGTCAATAAAGTTTCAGTGCTTGAGGATCTAGATGAAGAGGATCGTGAGCTTATTAGAAATAACGGGTTTTTTTTATCGATGATTCAAAATGAGCTTCCTCTATCCAAACTATTCAGTGACAACAAAACTAAGGGTGTATACAGCCTAGACAATACTTTATTTCAGATTTTAAATAAGGCAAAGGCCAACAAAGACGAAAATATTGTAAACCACGCTAAAATGAAACCATTTGCTCAAGACTATAAATTTGACAAAGAAAAATATACGGCTGAAAGTAAGAAGCTACTTGAATTGCAGAAAGTTGATCAAAATAAACATAAAAATATTTACACCTTTCACCCCGACAACATAGAAACTGTTAGCGAAAGTGAATCTAAAAGAGATGTTAGTAAGAAATTTGAAAATAACGACAAGCTGAATACTTCTGAATCGGAGGAAAGTTATAAAATTCCTAGTATTGACAAGCTTGTGTACAAGAACTTGGGAAAATCAAAAAGAGCTGGTATTTCTTTAAAGAGATTTTCAAAAAAACATAACTTGAACTTGGATGATAAGGCCATTATTGAAAATCTAAAACCTCTATCGAAATTTAACTTCCAAAATAATTACTTTAAGATCAAAGACAAAGATATACTGATTCCTAAGCTCAAAGCAAAGAAATATGGGACCGTGTACTGTTGGGAAATGACAAAATAATCCGTGTATATAGAAAGGCATTACTTCAAATTTAATTTTATAGACTCTTCTAACGATAACTTGTTGTTCTTGGCTAACAGCTTTTTAATTATAAATTTGATCATATCCAAGTTTTCAAAATAAGAAACATGGGAGCTTAAAGCATTAATTACGTCCAAATCAAGTAATTTTGATTTGATCACAAAATCCAACCTTCCAAATGAATTGTGTTTGTGTAAGCTTTCAATCTGGGTTTCATTCAATTTTCCGTCTAAATTTGTGTTTGGTATGGCTGGCTTGCTTTTGAGCAAGTCCAATCCCAAAATGTACTCGTTCACTAGATTGATGTTTTTCACTTTATCAATGATCATATCTGGAGAAGATGATGTAGGTATAGCCATTGGTTTAACATTGGCAAGTGATCTGTTAACCAGTGGCTCGATTCTGTAGCCGATAGGGTCACATTCATGGAAAATATTGTAATAATTTTGGCATGCTAATTTCTGGAACTTGCTTCTTTGAATCAGCTTGAAGATGCTCACAGGAGAACCTACCCCAAAGAAATTTTCAACTTTGAAGTTTAGTTTTTGATGATATTCTTGAGTGTTCAATATATCAAATAAGATCAAAGAACCTAAGGAATGGCCTATAAGTGATATTTCAATCTCAATATTCGGATGATGTTTTCTATAAATTTCATACTTTTCATTGAGTTCAGTGGTTACCGCATCAATGATTTGTCTTTGGTAGTATACATCATCATATAGCAAAATGTCCAATCCAATATCTCCTATCAGAGACCTTATAGTTGAAGCACCAGAGGGACATATTTCCGAAAAGGAAGGCAGTTCGTCGTTATTTGTAGGGTGATCAAAATTCAACTTGTCTCTCCATGTTATAGGTAGAACTTGTAACTTCACGTCATCATGTATGTTTTTATCCTGCTCAACTTCGGATATAATGTTGTGGATAGATGATCTAAAAGAATTTATGGTTTTTGAAAAGTTCACATATTCATATTTACTCCCCAATGTTTGCCCAATACCATGAACACAGAAGGATAGATGCATCTTTTTAACCTGTTTGTCTTTTTTCTGCTTGTCTTGTAGTTGTCTGATCAAATCAGCTCTTATGGGCTTTTGCTTTTCAAACTTCTTCAATCCGGCTTTAAAAACATTCTCCTTAACTAATTTCAAAGTCAAAGAGTTGTCGTATATCATCAAATGCTCTCTTGGTATAAAAAACATTGAGTTTTCGTCTGGCATAAAGACTTTACCTATAATCTTCTTGGAGTTGTTAGATAAATCAGGTATAGTAATCAATTTTTCTTCTTTCAAATAAGATGGGTCTTTTTTCATAATGCTTTCAACATGCTCAGCAATGAAAGATGGCATAGGATTCTGTTTAAGAAGATTCACATTGATTTTTTTATCTTCTTCTACCTTTATTACTTTATTATGTGATGTAGTTGTTGCTTCAATCCACTTGCCTCTTCTGATTTCATAAATCTCTTCAAATGTAGACTTTTTTTTATTGTGACCCCAGTAAATTGGAAACATCATCATTTCTCCTATGTCACAATAAAACAGATCTAAAGCTTTTAAGTAAACTGTATTCAGTGACTCGTTAGAAACATATTTTAGATCTTTTTTCAAGAAATGGTGCTTAAGAGAGCTTTTTAAATGGATCATATCTTTTCTTTTTTTGTATTGAGCTTCCAGTAGCAGACAATCAGCCAGATCAAAAGGAGTAAACGGCAGCTTGTTAATATCTTCTATTTGAGAGTTTGATTTGATCTGACCGGTTGTTTTATCTACGCTTGAGTTTTGAATTAGTCTATAGTACCATTGGTATGTGATGTTTACATGATGTGTGCTGTAAAGTCTAGCACTAATCAACACTCTTCTATTTAAGAGCATATATTGTTATTTTGTAAGAATGGGTTATTTAGGTACCCTTGTTTTTTTTTTTTATTCAATATCCCTTGAATAAAATGTTCATGTGTATTTTTGAATAACATTGGGTATTAGATTTACAGAGGGTTTTACAGCGCCCCTTAAAAAAAAAATTAAACAAAAAAAAAAAATTTGAAATGCCAAGAACCAGAACTGATCAAGAAAGTATACAAATAAGGGTGGTAGACTTGTTATAGAATCAGCAGTATAGGATGATCTATCCAGGCAACTTAATATGCACTTGCTTTGTGTTTCGGATTTAGTCTATAATGGCTTTTATTAAGATAAAGATGTTATTTCCGACATACCAAATTAAGGATTGTGTGTTTTTTTTTCCAAATGGATTTTCACATTATAGTTTGAAAAAAAAAAAAAAAAAAAAAAAACAATTAACAACAAAAAACACACCAAAAAAAAAAACTCTTTTAAGTTTTAAGCAATCATTGCGATAATCACCAATACAATATCAGTTGATTCAACATGGGTGCTTCAGAAACTTCTTTTAAAGTTCAACTAGAAGATGATATTTTCAAGTTTAAAAACTTTGGATCGTATGTTTCAAACTATGACATTTCCAACAGTGCTTTAGGTAAGGCTACTTTTTTGTTACATAGATTTCACTCTAATTCTATATACAACGAAATTAATGTAGACAACTTGAAAGTGATACAAAAAGAATGCCAAAAGTTAATGGTTTCAATTGAAAATGACCAATTGGAAACATACATTCTAAACAACATTAGCAATGGTATAAATGTATTGACATCCACAGGTGAGCAACTTATAAAACAGAGCTCAAATATAAAGCAAATGGTTGACACTGCCAATGTAGACAAGTTGGGATTTATAAACTCTTTGGTTCTTGAAAATATTTACTACACAAAAGCAACAGACCAGCTGGTCAATGACTTTGATTTTGAAGTTCCTGAACTAAGCAACAGCATTTCAACTTACTATTTGATGAAAATAATCAAAGACCATGATTTGAGTCAAAAAGATATTAAGTCCGGGTTGCTGAAATTTTATTCTAAGGTCATCTCCAACAACATCACTGATGACGAATTGCTCTCACTATTGCAGCAAATTGTTGATAGCTTGAAATTCCCTAATGCCGATGAGATTAACAAAGATGGATCTCAAATAAAAATCACAAACTACCTAAAAATTGTAATGGATCATTACGTTAATTTCAAAAAAGAAAACTTTTCGAAATGGGAAGAAATTATTGTTCAGATTGTTGGCAAAACCTTCCAAAGTATCAATGCTGCTGGTTTAGCATCAAAGTTTTTTATGATCAATGGTGATTCCTTACAAGCCGAGCTATATTTCAAGAACTTTATTACTTTTGTGGAAAAGAACAAAGAATTCAACGATATTTATGAAGACTTATTGTCTGTTTTGAATGTCTGCAATTACAGTAAAAACAAACAACAAGTCAGTCTGTTCCTTGATTTCATCTACAAGAGTTACGACTTGACTGTAGTCAACCAAAAAGAAACCTTGAATATCTTAGAAAATAGCAAGTTTGAATCAGTAAAATTGCCTATATTGAGTAATAATATTTTGTTATCTTCTTGGAAGTTCTTACTATCAAAAGTTGATGTTAATGTAAGCATGCCAGACTACTACTATATCTTAACAAACATTTTCCAACTAAAGCTGAAGGATAACGGTGCTGTATTAAAGTATGAATACGAATACGCCTACAACTTGGCTTTGATGAAGCAAAACGAAAAGAGTTCCCAATGGCTTAAACAGAGAATACTAAAGAAACAGCCTACCAATAACTTACGCGGTTGGTTGCTACTAGCTATTCTAGAGTCGAGTAAAGAAGATTTGATGAATTCTTTAACTATTGTCAACTCCATTTTAACACCTTTGAACATTGATGAAACTGAGGAGATTGATGAAGAGGACATTATAGATATCAATGAGTTGTCTTTCGAAAGTAGATATTTGTACATTATTTTCAAATTCCTTCAAATAGACATCATTGCCGAAATGCATGATGTTTCAGACTCCATTGAACTATTGCCTTCACTTTTCCAGTTGTTTGACAAAATCTTTATAGAAAACGGTAACTATACCGAAAACAAGTCAAAGCCTAGATACACTAAAGAATATGTTTTACAATTGGTCTGGTTGCAAGCAGCCAAATTGTATAAAAAGAGCGAGCAAAAAGAAGAAGCTTTGAAATGTTTGCAAGAAATTGACGATATTGATGTAGATTTCAAGAACTTGAATGCTCTAAGCATGAGGGGCTTTGTAGCTTCGGATATTTCCCAGTTTGAAAATGTTTTGGGTTATGATTCCTCCAACTTAATCGCGTTAGTAGGTTATGCTGAATTGGTTTTGAGTGATGAAAAGAACACCTCTCTTGAATACACCAATAAGTTAACAGCTACCGGTTTAAAAATATCAACTGCTATCAATGCAAGCATCCAATGCAGATATAGTGGTCAATTGCAATTGTTGTTGTTCAAAATTTACAAACGTTTAGGGCATGGAAAGGACCTTCAACAAGACATACTATTGTCAGCTATAGAATGTCTGGAAAATGAAACAATGTTAGACCCTTGGATAATAAAATTGTAATTACTAAGCATATATATTTATCGTAAACTACTTGTTCATATTTTTACGACAATCCGGACAATACCATAACCCTTTTGGAGGTTCATTTAGACCAACACAGTTGTAATGAAACCATTGATACGTACAATTGTTATTGTCACATGCAATCATTTCACCAAACGATACAGTTTGGCAGAAACAATACAGTTGATCGTCTTCGTCTTCGCCTGTCCCTATCGAAAGTTGGGCATTGGATCTTGTTACTGCATGAGCCAGACCATTTGCATAGCTGTCGCCTAGGGAAGAATCCTTCTTCTTTAAGTCAAATCTCTTGGATGTTTTCTTCTTTCTTTCGGTTTCAAACTCATCATCCATATCTGTTTCAGATATGTCGTCGTCGCCGGAAATTATTTCACCGTCCTGGACATACTTGTTGTTCAAAATATTCTTGTACTTCTCATTGAAAAAGTTCTTTAAAATCTCATCTCTGTTTTCAGCCAACACAAAATCCAGTGGTGATAGTTGGCCTTGAGACGCTAGACTATTCATGGAACTTTCCAAATCGTTGTGTTTGTTGGTTATAGTATAATAAATGGAAGTGCTTAACTCTAATTTTTTCTCATGTAAAGCTTTGATTGTAACCAGGCACTGTTCTATCTTGTCTTCCAATTCCGTTTCTTTTGCATGTGGTTTTATCACATCTTTGCCTTCATTGTATTGTTTGTAATAGTGCTTCTGAAGCACGCTATCTGTATCCTCCATTTTGGTCTGAAGTTGTAGTATTTCTGTGTCCAAATCTCTTATATCTGACATTATTATAAAGACTTCATTCTGAAGATTTTGAATACTGGCAAAGGCAGCATCCAATAAGGAGGACGGATCGCCTGTGTTCAGATCGATATTAAAAGTTGAAGATCCTGCTGATGTGGGATGATTCGGTAAAAATTCGTTTGCTTGCATGACGCTTTTTGGTCTTACACCCTATATGTTACCTTTCTTTAGAATGTTGAATAAAAGAGGGAAAAAAACAATCCAAATTTGTTTAGATTAGATGGGAACGAAAATTCCAACTTTTTTTTTTTTGATATATATGTTTTTTTTTAATTAAAAAGAGCTGAGCATCTTTTCCAAGGCTTATCTTATATATCAAATCACTTGCAATTGTGTGTGATGGTTACTTTCAAATAATAGCTAACAATAATTTAAAAAAAAACACATTTACAAAAGTAATATATACAGCGTAGCAACAGCCAACCACTAGTTTTGTGTGCAATAACAACATACACTTTGTATTTAAAAGACGTCCGGAAGTTTTTCTATAACATATTTTTTACCACCAACACTCATCAAAGGAACACCAGGGATTTTTCTTATTCTTACCTTCAAAGCAGCATCATTGGTGGCTACTATGAAACATTTGTGTTGTAGAACTCTGTTTACTAAACAGTCATCTGCATATGTACCTTTATGGGTACATTTTAGCTTTTTTAATCTTGGATCTTTGGCCAGTTTCAAAGCAATTCTATATTTGGAGCCCAATTTTTCCAATTCTGCTAAAACACAGTCTGTGACAATCGGAATACACTTGGCATATAAGCAATCCATCATCCCCTTGACAATATCGATTTTCTTTTGAATGGAAAAGTTGAAGAAATTTGTATCCACCAAAACTTGGTATGGAGGTTTGATGGCAGAGTTGTATTGGAAAAACAATGCTGAAGATACTTGTGGGATATTCTTGGTTAATTCAGGATCATTTGACTTATCGTTTGGGTTTTTCTTTTTTAGTTCTTGTTCCTTCAAAGCCTTCTTATGGTCAACTGTCTTTTTCATGACACTGAATTTTCTAGTCTTTCTTTGTTTACCCATTTTGATTATACTTGTAGTTGAATGGTTCTTTGTTGGAGTAGTGTTTGGTTAGATGTGTTTCTTAAACAAGTAGTAATAAGAAAACTCAGAATAAGAAGTTAAAGATGTGAAGATGTTTTTTTCTACGCAAAACCAAACAAAAAAAAAACCTAGAGAGAGAAAAAAGGAAAAAAAAAAAAAAAAAAAAGAAACAACAAAATAACTGTGTAGCGTATTTTTAATAAAAGCCTCTATATAGCAATCAGCAGGACCAGCAGTATGATCAATACAATTATCAGCAGCGATATGAAGCAGTCGTTGTACCCCACAATTCTGTTTGTTTTGTAGATCCAGTCCAGTCTGCTGGTGGAGTCCTCTATCTTGCCCCCTGCTATGTCCATATCGTTTTCCAAATCACCCATCAACTCCATGTGGTCTTGAAGCTCCATTGTCATCATATTCGCCTGTTTGTTCAGTGTCTGCATTGTTTTTGCTATGTTGTCCAGCTGCTCATCCTGCTCCTCCATCATTGTATGTTCCAGTTGGTTGAATTTCATACTTTGGTCATTCACCTCGTTGTGTAAATCATCTCGTGTTTCCATTATCGACTCTATGTTGTTTCCCATTTTTGTATTCTTGAAGTCATAGTACTTCTTCCGTAGCACTCTTAATTTCTCATCTCTTTCTTTCTTCTCCACCATGTCTGTGACTGAGTGCAGACTGTTTTCCAAATCTTCAAATGTCTCCTCAATGTCCTTTTCTATAATGATATTGTTGTCGTTTATTGAGCTTTGAAAGTTGTTGTTGACATACTCAAAGATCTGGTCTCTTAGGTCTTTAAATACGGAATTGAAAGGATCATCCATTTTTGTGTATAAGTTGTGTGCTTAGCCTTGGCTATATAAAATATTGTGTTTTTTTTGGTTTGAAGCCTAATCATGAATCAAATATTTTGTTTAGCAGGTAATTCACACTCTGATTAGGGAACGGAGGGGATAAAAAATAAAACACAGCTTTGGAAAAAAAAAAAAACAAAGTGGAATATTGATGTGGGTTATATCCGAAAAAAACAACACCAAAAAAAAAACAATACCCATTTTTTTTAATCGTTTTTTTAGCACGGCTGACACAACAAAAACAAATCTGCACTTATTCATGCTCAACTTATACAAAAATCATTCAACAATAAAAATACGCCCATCTAGAACTTCTCTTCAATGGTTAATTCCCTATCTGTATCTAAAAGACGCTCCATGTAACTACAGCCAACACCAATCAACTCCATCTTGTAACCCTTCCAAAGACCCTTAAAGCTCTCGTAATTGGTAAAGTAACTCATAAATGGTATTTCTTTGTATGGCACTATAATCAAGTCATTTTTGTTTCTTATAGGCAATGGACAGTGCTCACTTGATCTATGCAAATCAACCAAGTAGTTGACCTGTTCTCTTTTGTACAAGTTATCCAAAGGCACCTTGACCAGCAATTGAATAAACTTGATCATGAAATTGCCTGTTTCATATTTTCTATAGTCATTGAATTTGTCTATTTCAAATACATTTCTCAATACTACTGTTTGCAGCAAAGACTTATGATAGATCGCAGTATTCAACCGATTCAATGCTTGGAAGAACAATAATTTGAGGTTTTTTGGATTAATTAGCAAACTCGCGAAAAATGCCTTAAAGTCCAATTTCTTTATGTGGTCTTTCATGCTTCTATGGAAGTGGATGTGTCTCATTTTCGTGATGATAAACTTCATGTTTATCAATTCTAGTGGGAGCAAAATCAAACCTGTTATTATGGTTGACGATAAAGCCAATATTATTGAAGATACAATATTGTTAGATAACGCAACATCAACATAGTTAGGATCCGGAATATTCAAGAACGGAGATATGAACCCATTTATCCATGCTTCAAGCGTACCATTAATGAAGTTGTAAATAAACGATGTGTTATTGCTTCTTACAATACCAAAAATACCTTCAACCTTGTATATGGACTTGATAACAGTGCTTGTATTTGAGCTTGTTGGATGAATCTTATAGACTTTATGGTAAGATGTGCCACCTTCAACAAATATAGTTGATCCAGTATCAGTCTCCTGAGATTCTGGCAATTTCGGTGACTCAGCATCTGCAGGTTCTACTCCATCAGCACTGTTTTTTTCTTTAAAATATACAGGTTGTTCAGTCTCCGGTGATGTTACTACAACATGGCTGTTTGTGTCTGAATCTATATGTATCTCTACACCATCACTGTTGTCGTCAGTGTTTTCAAAATCATGAACCTGCAAGAACGTTTTGGATATTACAAATGGTTGTATGAGCAAGTGCTTGACATAGACTTTTATAAACTTGATTCCGAATGCATTGATCAGTCTGTATAGCTTTTTCAAATCAAAGAAATCACTCAAATGCGGTCTTCTTATTCCTTCGTAATATTTTCCATTCATTATATTCAAAGATGCACCAGTACCTAGGTCTCTCATTTCCTCATTAAGCTGAGAGTCCGAATGCTCATTTCTAAATTTTATCCACCAATTTAGCTCATTTATATTAGGTGCCAATCTATTATTTTGTTGTTGTTTGGCTAAATTGCTCAAGCTTTTAAGTTTGCTAACCAAAGGCAATCCACGTTTATCAATTATGCCTTCTTTAGGAATGTAACGAACGTCATAATCAGCATTGAACGTAAGTGGATTGTAGTACCAACGCAGATCAGATGTGTTTGTAGCTTTGGATCCGGACAATGGATCTCTACTTGAATCCATTACTCTGAGAATTAAAATAATCTGCTTGTTTTTGGTTTATTCAATTAGTTTAATAACTAATGACTTGAAAACAGATAAAAAATTAACCAAACTTTAAGATTGATAACTCTTTTAATTATTATTTATTTCATGTTTTTTTTGTAAAAATATTTTATATATTTTTTATCAGTGTGTAAATCCCTTAAAATGAGAAAAAATGGTTTGGCAAAGATAAATGTTAAAAAAACACGTGTGTTGTTTATAGATGTACAAAACATTCAGATCACATGATTAGTGTAGCAAAAATAAAAACAAGGACAAAAAATAACAAACTTTTTTTTGCAATCTGCTTTTTTTGTGTTATTTTAAAAAACAACAAAATATATCCCTAAATAGGAAATTCTTACGGCAAAAACCAAAAAGTGTATATTTTAGAAAAACACTGGAAAACTCCTAACTAAAAGGTACCAAAGTTTAAAAAAAAAAGTGCAATGATTTATTTAAAAAAAATATCCATCAACAAATTGCATGTACACAATCGCACGAATTAGGAAATAATAAGGAAACATACAAATTTCAGGTTTGATTTTGATTTGTGTGTAGGAGATTACAAGGATTTATTAGTAAAAGAAAATTTGCTAGTAATTATTACTTCTTTTGGGCATACACAGCATAAATATATTTACACTGGGCATTATTTTTTTATCCTTTTTTTTTTTCCTCTCAAGCAATTTTTCATTTTCGTACTGGACACTTTCTCTTTTCTTTCTTTCTTTTTTTATTTTGGTTTTATTTTTTTTCCACTTTGTATTACGCTCTATTTGGCAATGTATTTGTATTTTACTGTATGAATCTTAAATATTAACAAATGTTTTACAAAGAAAAACTATAATCCTAGCACCAATAAACTATATACAAAATGGCTAAATTCTTGAACACTGGTAAAGTTGGTATGTAACAACAAACTAATTGCACAAAAACAATGAAAACTTATGCCCACCATATATGGTAGGAACAGCACAATGATTGTAGGCATTGATAACAATGATTTGTAATAAACTTAAAAGACACCATTAACATAACTAATGAACTTGGAACTGGCGAAGTTTAATTCACATAACCATAGGACTATTCAAAAAGAAACAGAAAACGGATTTTTTACAAAATGTGGTTGAACAGTATAATACCAAGTATTAGAGCACCAGAAATGCAGATGACAATATACACATCTAATACGACAAATTTATTTACGGAATAAGTCTTTATGTGGCAAACTCAAAAAAACATCACTGTTATGCAAATGTAGATGTGGCAAAGACAGATAATAGTAGGAAAGGTTTTTAAACATTATAATGCGTGGAATAATGAACGTTTCTAAGGAAAATTTGTTGATCGACATCTTAGGATTAAACAATTCTACACTTTTGTTTGTTAGGAAGAATTTTTGGGAAACTGCAGCAGCAACAAAAGAAATTTTGACGACATCAAGAAAAGTTGAGTTTAATACATAGCAGAACATCACACGGTTATTGGCAGTTACAAGATGAACCAAGTTATAAATGTTTTTAAAGACTGTTATCTAATCAAAGTTAACTGGCATTCAATCAAGTGCTAAGAGAATTACCCTATAATTCAGTTTCTAATCATTCCTGGAAGCATAAGAATATCATTAAAACACCCCCACCAAACAACAAATGAATTATTAATTTACTAACAATTAAACTCCAATATTTTCTCTTTTATACAAACGAATAAATGAAGGATATTTCCATTACACCAAAAACATAATATTATTAAACAGCTGTTGTCGTCAGAGGTAGATACGCTGGTAAGAAGGTTGTTATCTTAACCGCCAAGGATGACGGTTCTAAATCTCATAAATTCGGTCACGCTATTGTTGCCGGTATCGAAAGACAACCTGGTTCCATCACTAAGAAGATGGGTGCCAAGAAGGTTGCCAAGAGATCTAAGGTCAAGGCCTTCATCAAGGTTATCAACTACAACCATTTATTACCAACCAGATACACTTTAAACGCTTCTGCTTTCCAAAACGCCGTTTCTGCTGAAACTTTTGAACAACCAGAACAAAGAAAGGAAGCCAAGAAGACTGTCAAGGCTGCTTTCGAAGAAATCAACCAATCCGGTAAGAGCAAATGGTTCTTCTCTAAGTTGAACTTCTAAGCATACTATATACAATAAAAAATTTAGAAAATAAATTTATACATGTTTATATAATTGATTAAAGAAAATAAGAACCCAAAAATAATAATTACATCGTTTTTTGTTTGTTTATTTGATTATCATAGGTGTCCTTGATAATCATTGGCATTTCCATCATTTGGGTATAATTCTTATGAGTCACGTGTAGGTTGGACAAGCTGCGGAATCATGAAATGGTTAAAGTTTTGATTTTTGAAAAATCTACTTCAAGCTATAAAAAAAAAAAATCCCCTATCGAAATATATGTTTGAAAAGCTTCATTAACTTGAGGAACGTATTAATAAAACCAGTATCGCAATATGAATAAAATTAAAGCTGATAAAGCTCAGGCTTTCAAGCTGTCAACTATCGTGAATGCAAAGCCTTCAAAGTCTATTCCAAAAGGAAGTTTTAGTAGAATGAACATATTAAAGCAATACGATGATTATCAAAAGGCTATTAAAGAAAGGGAGCCTGAAAACATGGTTCAGCTTCTTGAGAATTTGAAAGGTATCAAAACTCTTCATGGACAAATTGAAGATCACTACCGAAAGCTAACTGAAGTACAAAAAAAAAGAAAAGCTTTGGAAAAGGAAATAAAAAGCAGCGCCAAATCCGCAGAGAAGATCTCTCTATTGAAAGAACTGAAAACCCAGAGTTTGGCTCTTTCAACCCCTATAAATGAAATGGAATCAACAGTTTTTAATTATTGCGACAGTTTGCCCAACTTAGTGGATCCAACGAACCCTAGCACCAAACCTAGAATTGTATCATGGATTAACCCAAAACATGAAATAACCAATACCGGCGAAGAATACCAAGGAGACGTGGATTACAGCAAAACTTACGTTCAAGATGACAAAAGAGACCACTACACAGTATTGACTCGCCAAAAGAGTTTACTAGACTTTTATACAGCATCAAATACCAGTGGTTCTAACTGCTACTACTTATTCGACGAATTAGTACTGCTGGAAAATGCTTTGATATCTTATGCTTTGAACTTTGCAAGATCTAAGGGATTCAGCATTTCTTCTACACCAAGTTTTGCGAAAATACCACTGATTGCTGCCTGTGGCTACAGACCAACTCAAAGAGACATGGACTCCCAAATCTACACTTTGAAAGATACACAACAAGCTTTAATTGCCACCTCAGAAATCAACTTAGCAGGCTATGAGATGCTCAAGGTTTTCAGTGAAAATCAGCTCCCTATAAAAAAATGTGCCATTTCCAGAGCCTTCAGAAAAGAAGCAGATGCGCAGGGAACGGGAGTAAGAGGTCTTTACAGAGTACATGAATTTAATAAAGTTGAGTTGTTTGCATGGACCACCCCAGAAAAAAGCGAAGAAACTTTAGAAGAACTGAAAGATTTACAAGTTGAACTAATCCAGTCTTTGGGTCTTACTGCCCAGGTTCTGCAAATGCCTAATAATGATCTAGGTGCCCCTGCCTACAAAAAGTACGACATAGAATGCTGGATGCCAGGCAAAGGTACCTTCGGTGAAATCACATCTACTTCAAACTGCACTGACTTCCAAAGTAGACGTTTATCAACAAGATACAGAGTCCATAGCGGTGCCGAAAATGATACATCTTTCAAGCACGTGCACACTTTGAACGGTACTTGTATGGCTGTTCCAAGAGTCATACTAGCTATTGTTGAGAACTTTTATAACCCAGAAACAAATAAAGTCACAGTACCGGAAGTTTTGGTTCCATTGATGGGTATGAAAGAATTCTAAAAGACACATAAATACTTGTATATACGAAAACAAAATTGAGAATTTGAGTTTTACTTATGTCCGTGCTTTGTTGCTATCACCAAAAAACAAAAAAATTGAAAAGAAAAAAAAAAAATACTAAAGTGTTATCTTACAAACACCAAAAAGAAAACAACACTCTTATCCATACAGATTTAATCACCATGTTGTCGTTAGTATTGGGTAACTTACATGTTCCTTATAGAGCAATTGATCTTCCTGATAAATTCAAAGAACTTCTGGAAAAGAATCATGGAAAGATTGACAAGATATACATATGCTCAACGGCTGAAGACCCAATCATGACTATGAACACATCAAACTCAGACTTGCTGAAGTTTTTGCACGATCAAGTGTGTTCAGACATAGAGCTTGTAGGGTCATCGGTAACCAATCCTGAGGAACAGGGACAGAAGTACGAACAACCAGTTAGCAGAAACACAAGAAAAGGTGAAAATGGCCTAAGTGTTTACAGCATCAATGGATTCAGAGTTGCTTTTGTAAGCCAGATTCCCGTGGTGCCTAAGGATGATGTCCTAGCATTGATCAACTTGAGTAGACAAACACGCAGTGATATTCTGATATGGAGTGGTAAACATGAGGTGGAGGCTTACAGTTTGGAAGGTGTTTTGTTTTTGAGTCCAGGTACAGCTACAGGTGCTTTCAGCATAGAGTCGAATAAGCAACTAGAAGAGGACTCACCTGAACAGGTGGAGGATATTGCTGAGGAGATCGAAGAAGACCAGAAGGAAGACAAATCCGAGGAAACCCCTGCAAGCCCTAAAGACAAAGAACACCAGCAAGGTAGTCAAGATACTAAGGAAAAGGAAACTGTTAAACCTGCAGATGGAAAGAATCCTCAACCGAATAATAATGAGCTGAAAAAAGAATCATTTGCCATTCATAAGAGCTTGAATGTCGGACCATCTTTTATTCTTCTGAACATCCCAGAATCAAAAATTGAAGGAGAAGATGTCACCTGCACGGTCTATATATACAGTTTAGATGGTGAGTCTCAGGAGATAACCATTGATAACATTGAATATAAGAAAACTTAAAATTGATTAATGACTACAAATGTGCACTTTCGGATTTAAACAACGGGGTAAGTTTCTTTTTTTTTTCCATATTTTTTTGTTACTAGCAGGTGTTTCCTATTTAGGAAGCCTCCGCTGCAAAGCTCAATAACTAAAAAAAAAAAAAAAAATTTTTTGGCTGTAGAAAAGAAAACATGTATCGATTTTTGGGAACTATTTAAACGTGATGTGCTTGTTCATATAAAGAAAAAAAATATTTTCAAAATTTTATAGTTAGAAAGTAAGTTAGAAAAAATATTTTAACAAAAACCAGTGTATCATTGTACCAGTTAAACCATTGTAAATAGATATTTGCATGAGATTTAATCAATAATGAATCCAAGAGATTTTTTTTGTAAGAAATAATAGAAATGTTTGCTTATTAATTCGCTGAACAATTCCTTATTGTTATTTTTTTGTTGTGAGTTTTCTCTTTTTCATTGTTACTATTAAATGCTATGAATTTGTTGTTATTTAGTTTCTTTTTTACGTGATGAATATGAGTGCATTTGGCTCGAGATGACTTTTCTGAACATCTTAGATGTTGCTCAGTTATTGAGTACTCTAAACTTTTATATGTTTGGAAAGGTTGTTGATGTGGAAAAACTCTAGCTACCTTACTTTACTATTGTCTGAAATATATTAAAGAAAAAATACAACAAATTATTAACATACTGATAATAATAGCATTGAAAAACTTCAAAACTTATTTTTAAAAAATAAAAAAAAAAGCAATATTAAGAATTTAATATGTTTTGTGAATCAAAAAACATTCATTCTTATTATTTCATATTGAAAACTCAGTCTATATAACTAAAGCCCTTCAAGCTAGTAGATCGTCTTCGAAGTCTTCATCGTCAGAATCGTAAGCACTTAAATCCTTTTTCATTTTGTATGCATCTTCTTTATCCATGTAATAAGCCTTTTCAACTTCTAGAATTTCAAAATCCAGTTTGTTCTTGTATAAATGGAAAGCAGCACCATTGCTTTCTCTAACATGCAGTATAACATCTTGAGCCTTGTGTGTTTCTCTTAGAGCCTTCAAACTCTGCAACATCAACTTCTCGGCTATTCCCAGTTTTCTATAGGTTCTCATGACACTCAATGAAGTCACATGACCTGTTTGTGCAGGGTTAACATCAGAGTCTGGGTTTGGTTCTTCATCATCATTCAGCTTTGCTAGCACATAACCAACAATTTTCTCGTTCTTGTTAATATATTGAGAGTCCATTTTGGCGTTGGCATTTATCAATTCTAGTAGCTGGTCTCTATTTTCTGGCTTGAATAAGGCATTTTCCTTGGCTATCTCGTTTACTTTCTCTTTTAGCACACTTTCAGTAGCCAGTTCACCATTTTCCAATACCAAGTTGTCTGAGCTATCAATAGGGTCGATAGTTGTTGCCACAAAACTGATATGTGGCCATGTCAGCAAGTGGTATAGATAAAACTTGAAGGTATAATTTTCCGGCAAGTTTGTTAGATTTGTATGTTGCATAGTGATCAGATCAGCAACAGTTGCACGACGAATGTTGATAGGCATTTTGTTTCTTGCAGTGTATTTTAGGTATAGGGTACAGGTTCTTTTATGAAGGGGGTCACACAATGTTTAAGATTTGATAAAAGTTCAAAGAAACTATGAAGGAAAAAAAAAATGTGAAAGAAAATTTTTCTGTTAAAGGTGCTTTTCATGCCGCAGAAAAAGGGAAAAAAAAGCAAGAAGAATATAACGTGTTCTTTCAACAGAAAAGAACCCTTTATAGAAAGAAAAATACATATAAACATTGGAATAACACCATATATATCAAGATGGCTACTAACAAAAACTTATTTGGGTATGAACAGGACGAAGGTCCTAAAATAACTTTGTTAACAGAGCTTAACAAGGACGCTTCGGTGCTGAACACTTTCAATGATAAAGGCAACGTTTTTAATCAAAACAATACTCTAGATTTAGTATCTGTAAAACAGCATGTAGACAACGAGACAAAAGTATCCGTAAATGGACCAAACAAGGGGAACAATGAAGATGGGCAGGATGTGTCTGTAAGCGCGTATTTGTTTATGATTCTTGAAATCATCAAGACAATAGTAACAGATATAGATAACACAACCCATTCTGAAGTTCTCAGTGATCTTGGACAAGACGTAGGAATAAGGCTTTATGAGCTGGTCAATTTTAAGCTATTGAATCCAAAAAAGGCAATATTGGGTAAATCCACATCATTGGAGAAGCTGGATACATATAAACACACAGACGATGCTGCCAACAAAAGCACCTTGAACATTTCGCAAGTGCCTAATAACGAGGAGCTGTATGGTTACATTTCCTCTTCGTCTGTAGACCTACAAGAAAGCGGGATTATCAAGAACTTGAAACATTTGAGTTTTGTTACTCTATTGCAATTTATACAAGATACACTTTGGAAATACATGTTTGGAAAGAAGGCAGATGATATCCAGCAGATCAATAAAGATAACAGTAGCTATGCCATTATTGACAATGAACCGTTGATATCGGCATTGGTTTTGACGTCTAAGGTGAATGAGTTTATTTGTGGCATAATCAAAGGGGTTGTTGAAAGTGCTGGTTTCAGTTGTGACAGCGTCAGTACCCAAATGCTTGAAGATAAGGATTACGTTAATAAAACAGCCTACATTATTAAGTTGCACAAGTGATCACGTGGATCTAATAATAAAATAATCTAGGCTTTTGTTTGTTTTTTTTGCCTTAAGCAGACAAACAGAAGAAGAAAAAAAAAAGAAAATTTTTTTTTTTTGTTAGTACTGTGGAGCTTCTTTTAACGCGATACACAAAAAAGAATACGAAGTGTTGAAATGATTCATTAAAATAGGATCGTTTGAGAACTGTTGTTAATGGTTAAGGAGAGAATTGGAAAAAGGAAAAACCAAATCTCGCAGACATATACCAAACAATGAGTGTCTTGAATGAGAAAGACCATAATGTTGTTACAAATATCAGCAAAAAGCGTTCACTAAACCAACTATACAAGCAAGCACAAACAAAAAAAGACGGATTGGAACTAGGCAGTATCAAAAAAGTAAAAGTAAGTAATAACAACGAAGACGTGCTGATAGACAGCAATGAGTCGGTCAACGGAGATGAGATACAAAAAGAAACGGAGATACCTAAAATCAGCATACAAACAATAGACGACCATGATGATGACTTCTTTGACATAGGCCCAGAGCTCACATCAACACCAACGAGAAAGCAGAATATATTTTTGGAACCGGATACCAGCGACTTCAGCACGGGCAATGATTCATATGACGAATCTGTAATACTACCAATGAACAACTTCAACAACACATTTAAAATAGGGCTACCACTATACAACACAAGGACCACGCGAGGAGAGTACTTGAACGAAGTCAGAGAACTCACGCCATACACCAAGTTTTTGTGTGAGGAGGATATGGCCAACAGCAACATAGAGTTGCATGATAGTATTTCAGAATAAATAATAATATACAAATTCTTTTGCTTATATACCGGATATAAGATTTGCACTTCCATACTTTATCTTTTCTTTTTTTTTTTTTGTCCTGTAGCGTTTTGTGTTTGCTTAGCTTCTTTTTATTTTATTTTTTGTCTCTCTTTTTCTGCAGAATGAGCAAAACCAAAACGCTACCAGCACGTGTGATTTCACTAAGCCCCTTGTTTTTTTTTGGACGCGCGCAGAAAGAATGCTGATTTCCTTTGGTGTGGATCTAAGGGGGGAAAAGCCTCCCAAGGACAAATTAGCCCTGCCAAAGAAGACAAATATACGTTGGGTGGCAAAAAAAAAACTAAAAACAACATAAAAAATTTTCTTGTTGTTTTCTTTTTTTTTGGGTTAAGCATTTATGGGGAGTGTGTGTTCATAAATGATCTTGTAGCTAACGTTGAAACAAGAAAAAAAAAAAAAAAAAGGAAGTAATTAATAAAAACCATATACATCGAAAAATACAAGATACACACACACACTTGGAAACTATATCTTATCTGTTTTTAATTGTTAGACGTGCACACCCCTACTTGTGATTCATCTTTGTTTATAGCATAGTACTTATAAACCACAGTGAATTACATATAACATCTTCAAAAAAAAAACACACACATATCTCCATATCCCTTCCAACTGTTGTATTTTATTATTAGTATTTTTTTTGCTCACTTATAACTCGCCCAAAGAAACACTCTTATCAAGGGCAGCTTCTAAAGTCTGTCAAATAATTTATTACAATTGCTATATGGAAGTGAGATAAAATAGAAACTCATTAAAAATCACAAAAATTATACTAACAACGCTGTCATTTAACTATATCATTTCGTTTGCCATCCGTTTTCAATATCTTAATTCTCTATAAACAACAAAAACATGAATAAAGTAAATACAACAAAGAATAAGCCTACAAGACAAGTAGATTTCATTGATCCTACGGAAAAAATGGATCCTCTGATCAAAAATCCAAACAAAAGATCACGCAGACACTTCAGTGAAAATCTGGATTTAAGCTCAATGCACACTGGCTCATTTGAGAAGGCAACCGATGTGGATGAGAACGATTCGTATAACAGTTTTACTCCAAAGACACCTAAGGATGAGAACTACTACGTATATGCAAACTCATCCCATGCACACAATGTCTCCACACCAGGCACAGTTGTATCTGATTTTGAGCTGGATAGACTGGAGCTTGATGATGTTGACCAGAGCTTTGAAAGTGAGCAAACTAAGAATAAGTTGGTCGCCATAACCGAAGATACCAAGAACAACCTGCTTAACGAAACAATGCTGTTTATGACTCTAGAAAATGAAAAACTAAAGAAAATGAAAAAAATGAAAAATGAACTAGAAAGGAAAGCACAAGTATACGAATCTCTGAAACAGCTGTTATTGAACAAAAAAGAAATTAAAATTCCACCACGCTTATTGGAGAAATACCGCCACATACGTCTGGAGCAGACAAATTACAGCATTGTATTCAGTAATGACAAAAAAAGAAAAGAATCAATGACAAAGTCAGTAAGCCCAATGACAGACGTCTCCATGAAAACACCAAGATTGAGTATAGCCAGCCAGAGAAAGAAGTCATCAGTTCCAAGTACATCAGCAAGTGTGAACTCTGCGTTAGCGTCAAATGCTTACATTCGGGGTTCAGGAATTGTGGGAAAGGACCTTTCTGATAAGCTAATATACAAGAGATCTGATGGGATTTTAGTCAACCTGAAGTGCTCGCTTTGCTTCAAAGATGATTTTGTATCTCCACAAGGTATCATCAACCACTACAGATTTAAACACGGAGGCAAGTTGTACGGCAACCAGAACGAGTGCATACTGGACAACATGGAGTACTACGACTTACTGCAGAGTTCAAAGGTATTGGAAAAATTCAAAGAACTGGAACTCGACCCAAAAAAGTCATATTTAAATTACAATGTGGCTTTCACCGACAGTCTGGACTTGAAAACGGAAACCGTTGAAAGCCTGGACAGCAAAGTAGAGTTTGTCAAAACTTTGAGCTTAAAAAAGAAAAGCACGGTGGCTAGTAGCGGAAACACAGACGCCACCAATGCTTCTAAAAAAAGCGCAGAAAATGAAAAGGAAAACATTGAACAGGTCATTTCTCTTCAAAACAACAACCTGAAGAAGTTTATTGCTGCAAAGTCAGGGAATCCCCAAGTCGTCGATGACGTCAATGATTTCATATTAAACTTCGAGCCTGCATGTTTGGAAACTGCAGATATCGTTGTCAACAAAGACAAGGAGATCATTGAAAATGAGGGTGAAACAATCAAAAGAAGAAAATTAAAACAAGCCGCAGTGGAAACACCGTTTGTGCCCGAAAGAAGAGGCAGAAGAAAAGTCTCCATTCCAAAAAGACTTTTGGACTGACTATTAGGAATGTAAGAAAATTACAATTAACTAGGAAGAATATATAGTGGATATATATATTAAATAAAATTATGAAGCTGCAGCTAACCCAAAAGCTGCCATAACTCATGTGAATAGTTTAAAAGAAAAAAAGAGATTTTTATTTTTTTTGTTTTATGTGGATAAACACAATTTTCACGTATTCTCTTATTAATTAAGTTTAACGTTTAGTTATTTTTTTTTTTTTTTTTTAGAATATACGTTGTGGTGAGGAAAAACAGGGAAGAAAGGGGGGGAAACTCTGACCGATGGATGAGTTCTACGAAGATTATGACCATGACGACGAAAGTGATGGTTTTGATGAATGGGAAGACATTGAGCTGAACAAAGAACAAGAAAATGAGTACAACTTTGAAATAAACAACGCGCCTTTGGAAACAAAGCAGAGCAAGCAGCTTATCCTATCAAAGCTTACAAAGAAATTCAAACAGGACTACATCAGCCAATGCGTAGCCACTCACTGCACACAGGCTGTGTTTTCTGCCTACAACTTCAAGCTGTGTTTCTTGACAAACTTCAACGCGGAGGTTAAGCTGAAAGGCATTGTTCCAGGAGTGATAAGAAAAAAGTTTAAAAACCTGGATGGCGCAAATGAAAAGCAAGTACTGACGCTGATCAAGGGGTTTAGCTTGTGGTACGAAAAGAACTATAAAGTAGATGTGCATGGAGAAAGACCAGTTCACGCAACTGATTTGAAAAATGCATGTTTTGTGAGGTGGTTCGAGCAAAATGACGAGCAACTGAAAGATGTTCTTTCGGATAACAAACCCTACTACAACAAACTGAAAAAGGGATACAAAGCGTGTGACAAAATGGCATATAAACCTGACCATGCATACTTGAGAGCATCAGTTGATTTAAAAGAAACACACAACAATACAAAACAGATGTATACGATGAAATATTACATGATTTTAAGAGAGCTCTGTGCAAACTCAAGTTTGAAAATAAAGTTGATATACAATGTGCCTTGTCTAGATATCAACAAAGCAAGTAATGATTGTTCAACTAAGACTTTTTTGAAAATGATTGAAGAGCAAAAGTACGTGCAGGAAGAAGGCTCGGTCGACATAAAAAGATCTGTGGACTACGATTTGTTCTATCCTTCTTTGTGGCTAGAACTTGAAACTCCCAACGGTAGTTCATTTTACCTAAACGCTATAATACACGGAGACATGGACAGCTACTACGCAAAAATAGAAGAAGACCAACCTTTTTATCAGTTTTACAGCTGTGGGAGTATCTCCCCTTATAAATTGGAAACACCGTTTTATGTCATATCTGTGGATGAAACTCTGCATTTCCAGGATGTTTCAAGAAAATACATTCCAAATCTGCAGTTCACTGAAAGACCGTGCTTAATCAACTTGAAAAAGGAATTTTTCTGGCTAGTAAATAAAGCTGTTTCGAAATGCATATACGCAGTATTTGAAGGCTTTGATGTATCTTCATGTGACTACAGTGAGTCAACTGACATCAAAGAGTACATGGTGTTGCCGGAAACATCAATAAAATCTTTGAAAAAACATCCTAACTTTATGGTGAAGGGGTTTACTAACATCAGAAACAGTCTTGAGGTTTTGGAAGGCACTCCCTATAAGAAACTGCATATAAACACAAAGACGTATCTGGTATATTTGCGGCCACAGCTTGTGCGGACCAGAAGCTTGGCACATTGGGAGATTTTGGGAAGATCCGTTAAAGAAGGCATGCTGCCTGTTAAAACAAAGAAGTACCTAGACAAGAACAACGAGTATAAAATTGCTTCGTTATACACCTTTGACCAGACTTATGAAACCCCAAGAATACCAACACTGCACAGTATCAAGGCTTACAGACGGACTTTAAAGGGTACTGAAATGCTAAAGGTATTTAAAGAAAGCAGCATGCTGCCCAAGTCATACTCCTTGCTAAAAGACGGAAATGTGAATAAAAGATTGCTGAACAAGTACAACAGGAAAAACAGAAAATCGAGTATCGACTACATGGAAGTCATAACTGGTTTTAGGTTCTTAAAGAAAAACCAAGTTCAACCAGTTACAAATGTGATGGTACACGGTACCGATCACGCAAAATTAATGGAGTTTGAGAAATATCAAAGTGAAGTTGATACTTTAAAAAAGTGGCAGGAACTGCTCCTGAGACTTGATATCAAACAGCGAATAGATGAGCAAGGCTTTTAGGTTTCATGCTCTATGTGCTTTCATGGAGGTCACGTTCAGGCGAATTCAATTTGCTACCCGATTAGGAAATGCTAGTTCCACGGTAGAAAAAAAATTCTTAACAAAAAAGCATCAACGTTGACGATTTCACGACCCGATGAGAAGATAACAGGAACAAACAAAAAAAATAAATAAAAGAATCTACAAAGTCGTGTCTCTATTATCTACACCAAACCCTAAAGCACACCTACCACCAGAACCACAACTGTTTTCTTTTTGTGAAAAAAAAAAAACAAGGTGTCTGATAGATTTTTATAGATATATAATGCACAATCACGATGACGCTCACTCAGAAATAATCAACGAAGAGGCCATTTGGGTTGATGACAACTTCTCAAGCAAATGCCTTAGATGCAACAGCACATTCATAGCTTTTTTCAACCCTAGACATCACTGCAGAATATGTGGACTGATCTATTGTGACGATTGCTGTGACAGGTTTTTGTATTACGATGAAAAGAAAATCAGAGTTGTAAGCAACCCTTACGAGGAAAATGCTGAGTCCAGCCCACACAGAACGTGCACCAACTGTTTCAATGAGCTAAGCAGAACTTCGATTTTGAAAACCACACCCATACATGCGGAAGAGAAGAAGAATGTTAAGTCAACTAAGGATCTCTGTCCAGTTTGTGGGCAACCAAAATCAGCAGCTGAACACGGAAGCATTGATGATTGTCTGCAAAGAACACAGGAGGAGTACCAGAATAAAACCAACAAAAATAACCGTATGCTGGTGTACGACATAACCCAAACAGAGATTGATGGCCGCCAGCAGCCAGCAAGCAGCCAAGATGAAGAAAACGACTTTGAGTGTCCTATATGTTTTGAATTGTTTGAAGAAAATGAAAAAGTCGGCAGACTGGAATGTCTCTGCATGTATCATTACGATTGTATAAAAGCCTGGTTCAAGAAAAAAAAAGAGAAACTCAATAGTAAACCCAACGGTACTATTCAAATTTCAAGGAATTGGTGTCCTGTGCATGATGCATTAGCATAAATAATTCCAAAAAAAAAAAATGCATAGACAATTGTGTGGTTATAAAGCACATTAATGAAAACATATAAATGTAAATGTTTTATATATATGGATTTTATATTTATTCATCATCTGAAGGATTTTCGTCAATTTCACTTAATAAATCACTATCGATGTCTTCAGGAACGTCCGCATATTCATCTTCACTTGAAGAAACATCATCCTCAGAAACGGATTTACCTTTGTCTTCGGAACCCTCTTCTTCGTCGTTTTGTTGTTCTTTTCTTTGCTGTCTTCTTTCTTCCTTTCTCTTTTTCTTCTCTTCCTTAGCATCCTTCTTCTTTTGTAGGTTGGCTTCTTGTTCTTTCTTTCTTTGTTCTTTCAATCTGACCTTTTCATCGTGTTTCTTTTGTAACTCCTGTACTTCCTTACTGGTCTTCTTGATATAACTATGATATAGAGTTTCACCCTTGAATAAGTCGCTTTCTATCTTCAATAAAGACAAAGACAATCTTGGACCTATTTCGTGTAATTTTATAGCTTTTTTGTTACCAGAACTCTTTCCACCGTCGTTCAGTTTTTGCTTCTTGATAGCTTGTTGTTCTTCCTCCTCTTCTTCTTTGATTTCGTTTTCAACTTTTTCTTCAGCCTTGGCTAGCAATTCTTCTTCAGCTTCGATTTCTTCTTTGATTTCATCTTCTTCCTTTATAATTTGCTCATCCTCAATCTCACTTTCATTGTCACTGGTCATGTATCCAAGATCCTCCAATACTAAAGAGGATATGTCTTTCTTTTTCTTCAAACTTGGTATGGTTCTACGTTTGTCGTCTTTTAGTCTCAACAGCTTATCAATGTTCTTAGCTTTTATGTCTTTTTTGTTGATCAAGTCCTTGATAACAATCATGTACTGTCTGATTTCTACAGTTCCATCTTCTTGTTTGTTGACCAAAAGTACTCTTTTAATGTCTTCGATTTTCTTTTTCATTGGGTTTATAGGTGGGTAGATGTTTTGGAACAGACTGATGATTATCTTTTCTTGAGGAGTATCGTTCTTGAATCCATTGATTACAAGTAGAGGAGGTTCTTGGAACAATAGACCTTGGGTACTTATACTTTTGTTTTTGAATTTGTTTATGTCCTTGATCAAAGAGTATTCATTGACTTTGAAAGTAGCAGTAGGACCATTGTGCAGCTTACCTAGCTTTAAATAAATGTCGTTGTCGTTGTTGGTAGATTGAGTGAATGTGAACAAATGAGTAACATTCAGTGGAGAACACATAACTATGAAATCTTTCAGTTTATTCTTGTTCAACTCTTTCAACTTGATAGCGGTGTGTGGAGATAAAATCAATCTGAAGTCATGGACTAATTGCTTCAAGGATTTGTTCTTCATTGCTAGAGAACCTAATCTAATACAGATAGATTTAGGAATAGTAGTGTCTTTGTCATTTTCAACTGGAACGTGAGTTCTGTTTTTAGATCTTCTTTTAGCCATTTGGTTATGTTAAGTTTGGTGTATTTAAAACAAAACAAAAAAAAATTAAACAATATATTGTCTTAATAGAATTAGTTTGTTTTCTTTTTTAGGGTTGTTATGATACTATAGTATTGTGAATATTTATTTAAAAAAAAATGAGAATATATGTTTATAAAATTAAAAGGAATAAGTTTCTTCAATGAATTATTAATTTTTTTTTTTTTTTTTTGGGCTTTTAGCAATTCATTGTAAGGTAAAGAAATATTTCCTTATTGGGACATATGATTTACCTAGAGTAAATCGCCAAAGAAGCAAAAAAAAAGAAACTTCACCAAATTGCAAGTAAAAATAATCACGTGTGCGCTACCAAGCATAATGTTAACATACTAAATTAAAAAAGTTTACATTTAAAGTGATGGTTGTAATACTTTCCACAATATAATTGCTTGATTTACTAAAGATGTAAACTTAGATAGAAAAGAACTGGGTTTCATATTTATTAAAGAAAAAGATAAAGACTAGTTTTTAAACAGCTTGTGTAATCTTACCATACACAGTAATACTTATTATTATTGTTATCTGTATATGTAAAAGCTTATAAAAACTTGTGCTTTGACTGGTCAGACTGTTGTTTATAGCAAGTCACGTGTATATTTACACTCGCTACCAAACATATTTTTTTCTCTATATTTTTCCTATGCTCTCAAATCTTTCCCCCCATCGCATTTATTTTTTTCTTTTCAATTGACAAAAAAAAAAAAGAAATTTTTCAAAGTAATGTCAAATTCAAAAATATAGAAACATCTTGAAACTTTAATAAAAAAAAAAATAAAAGAACCAAAAACCCCCACACTTAGTTAATATAAACAAAATATAGAAAATGGGATCTTCCGACAAGACTTCTAATAGAGTTAGCAAGCCAAAAGGCTCTAGTCAACTATCTACAGCTCAATCCTTAGCCGATAAGATCAAACAAAAAGCTCTTCAAAACATGAAGGAAAAGAAAGAATCCGAAAACAAGCCTGAATCCGAATCCGACTCTGATGCTTCTGACCAAGAAGAAACAAAGACTGAAGAGCCCGAACAGACCATAACTTCGTTTGAAGATTTAGATCTAGTTCCGGAATTGCAAGCCACAATCAAACAACTGAACTTCACCAAACCAACTGAAATCCAAGCCAAGTCCATTCCAGCTGCTTTGAAAGGTAGTGATATTATAGGTATTGCCCAAACTGGTTCTGGTAAGACTGCTGCTTTTGCCATTCCAGTCTTGAACCAACTTTGGTACGATAAACTGTACAACTACTGCCTGGTTTTAGTTCCAACAAGAGAGTTAGCACTGCAAATTCAAAAAACCTTTGATGCTTTGGGTTTAGAAATGGGTCTTAAAACTTGTTGTGTTGTTGGTGGTATGAATATGATTGAACAAAGTAGAGAGCTGATGAAGAAACCACACATTATCATCGCTACTCCAGGTAGATTAATGGATCATTTGGAAAACACCAAAGGTTTCAACCTGAAGAACTTGAAGTTCTTGATTATGGACGAAGCCGATAGATTATTGGATCTAGAGTTTGGCCCTGCTATTGACAAGATCTTGAAGATTTTACCAGTTGCTGATGAAACCAATGGTAGAAGAAACTTTTTGTTTTCAGCCACTTTAACTGAAAAACTGAACAAATTAACTAAAGTTGCTTTAAGAGATCCTACCTTGATCAAATGTAACGAAAATAACAAAACAGTTGAAACTTTGGTTCAATCCTTGATTGTTGTTCCTGGTGGTTTGAAGAATACCATTTTGGTATATCTATTAAGTGAGCATTTAAACAAATCAGTCATCATATTCACCAGAACAAAATCCAATTGTGAGAGATTGAATGTCTTGTTAAACATGTTAGATTTCCAATCATGTGCTCTTCATGGTGATTTATCCCAACAGCAAAGAAACGGTGCTTTAGATTTGTTCAAAGCCGGAAAGAGAAATTTATTAATCGCCACAGATGTTGCTGCTAGAGGTTTGGATATTCCGTTTGTTGATATGGTCATCAACTACGATATTCCTGTTGACTCAAAGTCTTATATTCACAGAGTAGGTAGAACTGCCAGAGCCGGGAGATCAGGTAAATCCATTTCTTTGGTTTCCCAATACGACCTGGAACTAATTTTAAGAATAGAACAAGTTTTAGGCTTCAAGTTACAAAAAGATGAAATCAACAAGCAACTGGTACTGCAAATCAGAGACAATGTTGAGAGATGTAACAGTGAAGTTATCATGGAAATGAATAGAAAGAGCAAGGAAAAGAAGAATAACAGAAAGAGAGGTGCTAGATCCAGTAGAGATGATATGGACAAGGCTGAAAGATAGTCTTATTTTTTGCAATTTCAACAAATATATACACACACGTGATGCTCATTACTTTGAAGGCATATCCGCAAAACTTTTCTTTTTTTTTTTTTTTAATTTCAAAAAAAAATGAAGTTTTTTTTTTAACATGTATAAGTTTTTGGCCATTGAGATAGATACAAGTCATCAACCCCAAATACCAACGAAACTCATATTGAACATGGTGGAAATATCATTAGATCACATAGCCATTGGTACTAACAAACACACTAAAATCCAAGCTTACAATGACCTCAGTGGACACATAGCTGTTGGATGTAATAGATCCGTTTTAATCTATGATACCGCCAATAAGCTGCATCATATTTTGAATGGCCATAAAGCCACTGTTACTTGTTTGCAATATCAAGACAACTCTACAAATAACCAATTGGTAACTTGTAGTGAAGACGGCTCATTCAACATTTATGAAGACTACAAATTGATCAAAAAAATTCAAATTAATAATATGGAAAAAGACGAAATGCATAGTGTCAACAGCATAACCTACAGAGGCAATTGTTTATTAATTGGTGACAGTTCAGGTACTTTCAGAATTTATAACAACGAAGACTGGTCAGTTATGAAAGAATTCAGAGTCAGCGATAGAGTTCATCCTTTGTGTTTGGAAATGATTTTTGTTTCTGAAGGCAAATATATGATCTTTGTTGGTGGTACCTCTGACGACTTGTTCGTTTATTCTTTTGAAGTCAGTAGTCTTGAATTGATTTTACAAGCTAAGTTAAAAGGGCACGAAGATTGGATCAAGTGCCTAGACTTTATCCAAATAAACGAAAATAAGTGGTTTATTGCTACTGGTTCTCAAGACCGTTACATAAGAATTTGGAACTTAGAATTCAAGAATATGGAAGAGTTAGAAGCTGAGAACAAAAAGAATAAGATGACTTTGATGAACAACAAGAAGTTCCCTATCACATTCAAGGATGGCCTGAACCAAATGGCCATCAACTTTGACTCTTTGATTATGGGTCATGATGATTGGATTCAATGTATCAAGTTCCATCCTAATGCTCAAAAATTACAACTATTATCAGCAACAGCCAACACTGAGCTAATGATATGGGAAGTCGACCACAAATCTGACATCTGGATATGTAACAACAGACTTGGTGAAATCTCCAGTAAGGGTTCCACAACCGCCACAGGTTCCTCAGGTGGTTTCTGGTCATGTTTCTGGATCATTGACAATGATATGAAGAAAGAAAGTGTCTATACAAGCGGTAAAACAGGTAGCTGGAGATGTTGGTCAAGAACGATCAACCAGGAAGCCACACCTGCTTTAGAAAACGACACTGAAGATGAGGAGGAAGAGGAACAAAAGAAACTTGAAATGATCTTTGATGACAACTACTACTCTCAGAACTGGGAGCAAGAAGCCTTTATCCTTGGTCCTACTAGGGAATGTAATGGTTTGGCCTGGGATGCTTCAAAGGGTGAATATTTATTATCCACTTCTCTGGACCAAACAACCAGACTGTATGCCTTGAACAAAAAAGGAGATGCCAATGAGTGGAGAGAGTTTGCTAGACCCCAAATACATGGTTATGACTTAACTAACATTTTGTCTGTTTCCCAAACTGAATTTATCAGTGCTGGTGAGGAAAAGATCATTAGAGTATTCAAAGAACCAAAGAATGTTGCTGATATTTTAAAGAAGTTTTCAGGTATAGAATATGAAAGAGGTGATGTATCTCAAATAGCATCCATGCCAACTTTAGGTTTGTCGAACAAAGCAGGTGAAGCTGAAACCAGTGCCGAGGAAGGTATCAATGCTGAAACTGATACTGACATGATCACCAACATTTTAAACAACTTAACCACTCCTCCTTTAGAAGATCAATTACAAAGATTTACATTATTCCCTGAAGTTGAAAAGCTATACGGTCATGGGTTTGAAATTTCATGTTTTGATTACGACAAGACCTCTAACATTTTAGCCAGTTGTAATAAATCCAATACTAAGAGAAATTCTCAAATCAAGATTTTCAACTTGAATGACTACACTTTGATGTCTACCGTTATAATGGAGTTCCACAACTTAACGATAACCTCTTTGAAGTTTAGTCCGTGTGGTGGGTACTTATTGAGTTGTTCTAGAGATAGAACCTGGTGTGTTTGGAAGAAAGTCGTATTTGAATCTGGAGACATTACTTTCGAAATTTTCAAAAACAACTTGAAACCACACACAAAAATCATCTGGGATTGTGAATGGTTGCCGAAATCATTTGATGCCAACGGGTTTGTTACTGTTGCCAGAGACAAAACCATCAAATACTGGAGCTTCAATGCTGAAAAAGATGACTATGAACTTGTATCTAGTATAAGATTCAAAGAACCTGTCACTGCTGTTTCTGTTTACAGCAAATCTATCAACGAGTCAAATGATCTATTGGTTGCTGCTGGGTTAAATGATGGTGATTTAAAGTTACTAAAAATATCTAAAGAAACAAAGGAATGTAAGGAGATAGAAGATCTGACTTTTGGGTTAGGTAAACCTTGTGACAGAATAAACAAATTGCAGTTCAATCAACTTGCAACATCTGAAGATGGAAGCTTACTATTGGCTTGTTCAAGTGCTGATACATCTTTAAGAATATATAAAGTTAAGGTATAAAGAAAGAGAAGGATTATTAATGTTTTTTTGTTTTTAAATAAATGTTCTCATAAAGGCTTCTTCATTATTTGCTTATACATATTTATTGTATTTATACCAGATTCCAAGAAGATAACAATTCTAAGTGTCTATAGTGCATAGTCAATCCTGACATACCTTGTGCAAAGCACTTTAAGTAAACGTATGTTGCTATAACAGCAGCAAAGTTTAAGGCAACAAACAAAAAGTCGACATATTTGTTGGAAATTTTATTTCTTACTAGTTCTAAAACATTGCAAATAATAACAGTCTTGAAGAACAAACATGGCAAGTAATGATGAACGTATGTAACTCTGGCCATGATTATAAATGGTAAGTAATGGGCAAAGTAGCATATGACTGGCAACCAAAACATAAAGCTACCTACAGCAACTTTGTATGATTCGGTGCGTTTAGTATTGCTATAGGCATTGGCCAAATTAAACAATTTGTACAGGCCTGACAGTAAGGCAATGACTAAGCAAACACTTCCAACCCAACATTGATAAACTCCGTAAATCAAGTAGTATCTAATATCATTATTTGATTGTCCCCAACCATTCATTCTTAGACCTTTATAGTTAATTGGCCAGTAGAAAGGAGATGAGGCCAATGGGTCTACTTTGTCGTCATCTGGAACTAATGCGTTATTGGTTTTTTGCATTTTGTAGTTAACAATCAAAAAGTTCTCCAAGAAGTTTTGTTCAGGCTTGATAAACTTTTTTGATTTAATCAAAGATTCATCAATCTCCGCAGTTCTGTTGTGGTATTCTATGACCCATTCATTTGATCTGTCAGTGAAGGCCCAAGAATAAGAAGGCAAGTACTTTTCAACTGCGGATTTAATCTTTGAAGACTTTTCAAACTTTTTGCATGGCTTACAAACAATTTCGTTTTGCTTGAACCCCCAGTTAGGTAACAAGTTACCAGAAACACTTAAATAGCAATCCATTTCTATGTTTTTTAGCTTGAATGTACTTAGGACTGGATATATTTCATCACCGTCAATTTCATTTACAAGCTCAATCATCCAGTTGTCCTTAAAGTCACCGATTTCAACACTTCCATAGCCAGCAACCTCGTAGTTTTCATAATCAACCGCACTAGGAACATCATGAGTGTGCAAATTTGCCATTAAGTTTTTGTGCATGATTCTGACTATGGATTTGTTCTTCAAAATTTTTGCTGGATCTTCTGGCAATTCTCTTGGTGGGTAGATAATCCAGTTGTTGTTGTTGTCCAAGTGACCATACCCAGTCACCTGTCTTTGTCTAGAACCACTTGGGTATAGTTGATGATGTGAATGTAGTAGAGTAGGGTTCCAAGAATTTGATCTGAATGTAACATCAGAATAATAAGCAACATCATTTAGTATTTCAGTTTGATCAATAGCCATGATTTTGTTTTCTTCAAGATTCAGTTGGAGGTTCAAAGGGAAATTACCATCATCTGGTCCTGACTTCTTCAAGATGGAAAAATGGATTTTGAAACATGCTGTGTAAATCATAGCTGGAATCAAAATTAGATTTATCACGTACATCATGGTTGTCTTTAGAGTTTTGACCACACCCTTTAGATACAGGCAGTCAATTAAGTTGTATATGATATAACAACCGGCACTCAAGTAGATAAATAAACCAACCCACTTAACACTTAGTACACATCCCAAGTTAACACCTAACAACAAAGACCACATCCACTTCTTTTTTTCATTGTCCCTGTACTTGTGTAAGAAGCACATGGACATGAAACTTGAGATGGTGAACATAATCAAAATAGTATCCAAAAGAATGAATTTTCCCAGAAGAATGTTACCTATTTCAAAGGTATACATAGCAGCCAAGAACAAAGCCATTAGATAATCAAATAAGGCAATACCTGAGAAGTATACAAAGACACTAGTCAAAGCATTCATCACCCATTGGCATTGTCTCATTTTTACAAAGTCAATTTCTGGTGGGTATGTCATACCACTTTCAAAATTGTATTCGGCATCAACAGGAAAGTTTCCTACATATTTCAAAAACAAGAAATTCATCATTTTTCCTAGAGGTGGATGAACATCATGGTATAGATTTTCGGTTATATAGTACTTGGCAAACTTACCAAAATGAGCCTCATCCCATATAGATCTGTTGTTCAATGAGTATTGAGCTTCGTTATCTGATCTTATGTAGTATGAGATGATGAATATCATTATTGGTGTAATAATGTAGGTTATGAGTTTACCTGGATTCTGAAGAATTTTGGATTTTTTAGAGACAGAAACATCTTCGTCAACTACATGAACCTTGGGCTCAACAGCTTCAGTTGACATTACTTTTTGTTTTTGTTTGGTTATAGTTTGTTGGTGCATTTTCCTTCCTCCTTTAAGCCAATATGAATAGTGCTTTGTGCTAAAAATAGTGTTGAAGGGAAAGCTTATTTACAATTATTCAGAAACGAAAAAACAAAAAAACAAAAAACAAAACAATGCTTTTGATAACGTGATCAAACAAGATTGCACGTGACTGTGCTTATTGTAAGGGTAATTTTTCAAGTACTCATTTTGATAAAAAAATAGAATTCTTTGGTCTTATTGATTTGAACAGCATGTTTTCATTGAGACTCTCTCACATGAAAATTGCCGAAGACAAATATAAAAAAAAAAAAAAAAAAAACTGTACAACATACACATTGAGTTATTAAAGATTACACAGTTTAGTTTTCTGTGTATATATCCATATTTCTCGAATGTAGGTTTGGTTATCATTAAGAAATTATAACTCCCTTCCTCCTTTTTTTACCACCGCCGCTGTTTTGTTTCTATTGGAAAACACCAAAAAAAAAAACAAAAAAGATAAATAAAATGTGTGGGTATTTATATCCGCAAACAACACACACGAAAACAGAAAAGATGTTGCTAGTAAAAATTACCCGAAGAGGAAGGTGCTGCTTCCAAAGCAGAAGTTAACAAAAAAACGCATACCCCCCACGAAAAGCACCCGCCATGTTGTTGTTTTTTTTTCACTTCTTTCAAAACAGTGGTGTTTATTTTAACAGCTTATAAGCGGTATACTTTTTTTTATTCACATCTTTTTTGCAAGATCAAACAACTATCTATTCGTTAATAAAACTCTTTATATATAAAGTCTCTCACAGATATTATTTCATTTTCAATACTTCAAAAAAGAAAAACTATCTAAAACACACCATATTCACATACATCATAATCATCAAAGATGAGCACTAAAATCATTGACGGTAAGCAAAGATCTGCCGATATTCTTCAAAACATCAAAAATACTGTTGAGAATGAAAAAATCCAACCTCACTTATGTATCCTTCAAATCGGTGACAGATCCGACAGTAACACCTACATCAGAATGAAAATCAACAAGTGTAAAAAAGTCGGTATCCAAACCACCTTTTTGAAACTTGATGAAAACATCTCTCAAAGTGAAGTCTTGGATATTATCGATTCTCAAAACAACAGCAAGAGCGTCAACGGTATTATTATCCAACTACCTTTACCTGAGCACTTAGATGAAAAGATCATCACCAATAGGGTCAGCAAGGTCAAGGATGTTGATGGCTTCACCAGCGATAACTTAATGGAACTATACAAGAGAAACGGGTTACCTGTCTTCAAGCCTTGCACCCCTCTAGGTATTGTTGACTTGTTGCAATTGCAATTTGCTGAAAATGAACTTGAAGGTAAGACTTGTGTTGTGGTTGGTAGATCTGATATTGTTGGTAATCCAATCTCCAGATTATTGATCAATGACCATAATTGTAGTGTTATCCAATTACACTCCAAGACTCCAAAAGAAGTCCTTAAGGCTACCTTGGCTTTGGCTGATGTTGCTATTATTGCTGTTGGTAAGGCCAAGTTCTTTACTGCTGATTACTTTGACACTCTAAGAAAAGATTTGATTGTTATTGATGTTGGTACCAACTACGAAGGTAACAAACTATACGGAGATGTTGACTTTGAAAATGTTGTTGAAAACCCACACATTGCCAAGATCACCCCTGTTCCAGGTGGTGTTGGTCCAATGACTGTTGCTAAGTTATTGGAAAATACCGTTTTGGCATACAAGTTGCAAGCCAAGGAAAGACACTCCCATAAGAGACAAATCAACTTTGTTAAGCCTGTTCCTTCTGATATTGAAATCTCTAAAAAACATAAACCTGTTTTCATTGGTGATATTGCTGCCAATGCTGGTATTCTAGAATCTGAATTAGATCTACATGGTTCCACCAAGGCTAAGATCAAATATAACAAGATCATGGAAAGACTGAACAAGAATGAAAACTTAAAGAATGGTAAGTACGTCTTAGTTGCTGGTGTTACCCCAACCTCATTGGGTGAGGGTAAATCCACCACTACCATTGGTCTAGTATCTTCTTTGTATGCTCACTTAGACAAGCCTTGTTTTGCTACTGTTAGGCAACCTTCTCTAGGTCCAACCTTTGGTGTTAAGGGTGGTGCTGCCGGTGGTGGTTACTCCATTGCCATCCCTATGGAAGACTTCAACGGTGCCTTAACTGGTGATATCCACGCTGTTGCCATGGGTACCAATTTGTTAGCTGCTGCCATTGACGCTAGATGGTTCCATGAATCCACTCAAACCGACAAACAATTATTCAAGAGATTTACTCCTGTTAAGAAGGGTAAGAGAACCTTCACCCCAACCATGGTTAAAAGATTAGCCAAGTGTGGCATTGAAAAGACCAACCCAGATGACTTAACTGATGAAGAAATTTCTAAGTTTGTCAGATTAGACATCGACCCTGAATCCATTACCTGGAAGAGAGTTGTTGACTGTAATGATAGATTCTTAAGAGAAATCACCATTGGTCAAGCCAAGACTGAAAAGGGCAGAGTCAGAACCTCTGGTTTCGATATTGCTGTTGCTTCTGAAATCATGGCCATTCTAGCCTTATCCAATGATTTGGAAGATTTGAGAAACAGAGTTGGTGCCATGATCATTGGTAACTCCAAGTCCGGTGACCCAATCACCTGTGAGGACATTGGTTGTGCTGGTGCTGTTGCTGCCATCATGGTTGATGCTATCAATCCAAACTTAATGCAAACATTGGAAGGTGCTCCTGTTTTAGTCCATGCTGGTCCATTTGCTAACATCTCCATTGGTGCTAACTCTGTTATTGCTGACAGATTGGCCTTGAAGTTGACTGGTTCTGAAGAAGCCGGTAAAGAAGGTTATGTTGTCACCGAAGCTGGTTTCGACTTCACTATGGGTGGTGAAAGATTCTTGAACATCAAATGTAGATCATCCGGTTTGAGCCCAGATTGTGTTGTTCTAGTTGCCACCATCAGAGCCTTAAAGTCTCATGGTGGTGCTCCTGAACCAAAGGCTGGTTTAGCCTTACCAGCTGCTTACACTGAAGAACACGTTGAATTTGTCAGAAATGGTTGTTGTAACTTAGTCAAGCATATTGAAAACATAAAGCAATATAACATTCCTGTTGTTGTTGCTATCAATAAGTTTGTTACCGATACCGAAAACGAATTCAATGTCATTAAGGAAATTGCCTTGAAAGCAGGTGCTGATGATTGTATCGTTTCCAACCATTGGGAAGAAGGTGGTGCTGGTGCCGTTGACTTAGCAAAAGGTGTTATTGAAGCCTGTAATGCTCCTAGAGTTGCTGAATTCAAGCCACTATATGAATTAGAATCTACCACTATTGCTGAAAAGATTGAAATCATTGCCAAGAAGATGTACGGTGCTGCTGATGTTGAATTCTCTGAAGTTGCTCAACAAAAACTAGAGCTATACACCAAGCAAGGTTTCGATAACTTGCCAATCTGTATTGCCAAGACTCAATACTCTCTATCTCACGACCCTAAGTTGAAGGGTTCTCCAACTGGATTCACCCTTCCAATCAGAGATATCAAGGCTTCTGTTGGTGCTGGTTACCTATACGCTTTAGCTGGTGACATCCAAACCATTCCTGGTCTACCAACCTTATGTGGTTTCCACAACGTTGAAGTTAACAATGGTGAAATTGACGGTCTATTCTAGATTATAATAAGTATGCTATATATCCTAAACTAACTGAGATACTACTAATGATGAGATTTGATTATCTTTTTTTTTTTTTTTTTCTTGAAAAGATAAAGAATATATGGGTCTACAACACGTGAATGGTATGCCGCTTTTGTGTTGTTTTTTTAAATTCCGAAAATCTCTGCAATGAGAATCTGTAATTAGCACTACTTGTTTGTCCAATCCAAAGAGAGTTAACAATGTTTTTGAGATGGGCGGAGTGATTGTTGGTGAAGGGAACTCAAATGTTATTTTGAAGCTGAGTGATTATTATCCTGGAAAGGTGATTAGAATTTGCAAAAGGTTTGCAGAGGTATCTTTAAACAACGCATATCTTCTGAAGAATGAAGCTTTTCAAACACGATTCATGGACGAGTTTAATCAACTGTCAAGACATATTGATGATATAATATATGAGAAAGTTGATAAGCAGATTAACAAAACTCTTTTTGGCATTATTGAAAAGGTATTGTCCGATAGGCATGTAAAGATCAATGAAGATTATATCACCATTATGATTCTACAGAACCATCTTAATTTTAAAATAACTCAAAATGAAAGAATTGACTACTATACAAATGTTTATAACAACCTTATAGTTGAGTTCAAACCCAAATGGGCAAAGATGAGTGTTTATGATTACAAAAGATATACATTTTATCCACAAATTGCTCTAAATGATAAAAAAACTTCATTTTGCAGGAATTGCAAACACGTAATTCCTTCAAAGTCTCATCTGTATTGTTACAATGGGTGTAAGTCTTTGAAACGCATTTCGGAATATGGGATGTTTCAACAGTATCTCCAAACCCCTAACAACTTGATACAAAGGATATACAAAATTCAAACACAACTTCAACAAAGCCTCATTGACAGCAATGATCCGGATTTGTTTTATATCAACGCATTGATTGCCATTCGAGATGTGAGTATTTTTTATAACATGGAGATGAATACTGAAACTATGATAGACATGGACTATAAAGACATCCTCTCTATTGAAGATTTCAAAAAGAAGATGCACAAAGAATGGATTTTTCTAGAGTAGAAAATTCAGGGACAAGCACACACCCTTCTTGTTGCTACCCAATACCAATTCTTTTGAAGTAGTGTTCAACTTTATCGTTATTGGATCATCTTCGAAGACAATTCCTTTATTTCTATAATTAATGCTAGTTACATGGGTGACATTGAGTTTTTCAGTCAAAAATTTAATGCTTTCATGAAGGAGATTGGGGCCTTGAACCACCAGCTTTTCAGGGAGTCCTTCTATTTTGCCGTTGTATTTAGCTTTCAAGTGAATAAAGTGTGGATTTTTTGTTATATCTGAAAAGTGCTTAATGTCACTTGAAGTGAAAATCTTTACCTCTGATTCATAGTCTGACTGAAATGAAAGAAATGAATCATCGGATTCACTCTCAACAAATTTGTACAGCTCATTTGTGTAATATATATCTCTTTTTTCAGTCAAAAGAACCTTTTCATCTGCTGAGTCTATGATTTCTCTTTTTGTTGAAACAATTGCTTTATCTTTCAAGTTTTTTACTCTATCGAAACTCTCAATCATTGTCAGTTTGGTATTTTCATTTATGTTGATGATTGGATTGTTTACTTTAATGGAACCACCCAACCAAAGCCGTCTATTAAATTGATCTTTGAATTTTCCGCTTAGCTTGTATGGTTGAAGATAGTCATAATACCCATCCTTACTTAAGCTTTTATCGTCATTATTATTCTCATTTAAACCTAGAAAGTTTATTGTATATAGATTATGTTGGCAGCTTAAATATTTAAGTTCTGTTGTGTATTGATTAATGACTTTGCTAGCGTATAATCGCCTTTGAAGAGTATACATCTTTGGTCTTTTAAATTGGAAAATCAATACATAAGAGATGGGTCCTGTATGTCCGAACCTGCTTTCCAACACCGAGTCTTGGTGTAGCGGAGATTTTTCTTCCAAGGGAAGTTATGCTCTGCAAATAAAACTTACCCTTCGATCCATTTTTTATTTTTTGTATGATAAAAAAAAAAACTCTAGTAACTTTACGTGTTTGAGAAAAACACACACTCACACGCTTATAATGTTAAGATAAGATACAAAGTTGAGGTCTTGCAATAGTTAGCAACCAAAGATTTATTAAACCATTTACACCTCAATTTTAGAATTTTGTATTAGAAGGCTTATTAAATACAAAACACCATACGTTAGTAAACACACAAAATCAACCGATAATACTATTTGCAAGTGTTATCTTTATTTTGAATAATATACCCGTGAGTTCTGTTTACAATCTTGAGTTTGTGACTAAAGGAACAATCAACAATCAATAATTTTCATATTTTTTTTAAAAAAAAAAACAGCAACAACAACATGAGTAACCAAATAGACAATTCGGAGCCAAGTCATTACAAATATAATGTTATAGTCAGTGATCCGCAAAAGAAAAGAGTTGAAGAGACGCATGACTCTTTCATCTCGTACTCAATCGCCATAAGAACAGATAATCCAGACTATCATCAAAAAGAAACTGCACAAGCCAATGACAGCAGCATACTTGGTCAAGCCAACGATCTTTACAACATCGACAACACAGTAGTCACCAGAAAAAGATACTCCGACTTTTTGATTTTGAATCAATTTCTGAAAATTGATTATCCCTTGATCAACATACCAAAGCTACCTCCAAAAAACAATTACTCAATCAAACAAATATATCACAGCAACGGACCTGTATCTCAAGGTGCTCAAAATGTGTTAAACATCAGTGGTAAAGACCAGTCTCCAACCGCCTTTGGTCATAGCAACATTGAGCTCGATGATGGGTTTTTATTGAGAAGGTTGTACTCTTTGGAGTTTTACCTAAATACATTAGTTAACCATTCAAGTTTGCAAAACTACTCCCTGTTGATTACGTTCATGACAAATGATGCTGAATGGGAGATTTTGAAAAACACAATACAATTTACCAAAGATCATGCTTCTCTTGGCCAGAGTTCTGTTGAGGATGAGATATCGGAATATCTAATGAACGTTTTCAAAAAGCCAGTTAAGGAGTTTAAGGAAATCAAGCAGATTAAGCAAAAGTTGGAGAGGTTGATATACAATTTGAACAAAATCTTGAAAGGGTCTTTGAAGCTTAATAAAATTCAAGAGCTGATTGTAAAAGACTTCAGTCATCTGCAGAAGTTAAACTACAATGTCATTGCACAAGACAAGAAAAACATAAGAAGCTTTGACAGCAGTGCTACTGAAAAACATTACAGCGCCTTCCAAGATAATATGAACTCATCAAAGCTACTTTTATCAGAACTACATAAATTTAATAAGTATGAAAACTTGAACAAGCTGCATGATATGATTACCTATCTGAAGCAGTTGTTTGATTTAATCAGGCTATTAGACTACAAGCAGCTGGATCTTGAATCTTTGCAAGATACATCGAATAAGCTCCAAGGAGAGAAGAAGAAATACGAAAATGTCAACATCGAAAAGACAAAGAAAACTGATGCTAAGTTAAAAACCTTGGAAGTCGAGCTACAAGAATGCAACAAACAAGTCGTTTCGATCTTCCAAGTGATTCTTCAAGAAAGTGAGAACATTGAATACATTAAAGACTTGCAGTTGAAAAAACTATTCAAAGAACTAGCAATAAAGAAGGTTGAGTTTTATAAAGGCATGTGCAAAGTTTGGGCCCCAGCATAGCAGCACCCCTGCATGTAGTTTATTTAGCGTGGCTTAATTCTACATTCAAGGAATTTGTTAAAAGTCTTTAAATGTGTGTTTTTTGGGGGGAAACATATAGTAATAATAATACAAATAGCTATTCAGCATATCTTGCTTAACACAAATTATATCAAGAGTAGTTATGTGGTACTCTCAAACTTTTTATTAACATTTGTGATCTCGCACTCTTATCGGTGTATTTTTTTTGGTTTGCAAATACAAACAAATGAACGCACTTTAGTGTCTCCAACATTTTATTTTTTATTTTTTTGCAGGAGATAATCCAGGTCAAAAATTGCTTTTTTTTTCTTCTTTTTTACTTTTCAGTATTGTATTTTCCACACTTTTTGTCTTTACTCCACTTCTGAACAGAAACTTTACTAACAAAACCATTGAACTTGTGACACATTCGAACCTAATATGTCTGCTAAAAACGATAAAATCCCCGATGCTTTGAAAGAGAACATCTTAATGGAGTCTGCCGACATCAATGACTTGAAAAACGAAATCAACAACGAAGATATTGGTATTGAAATCAAAGGTATTGATTACTCTAAAGAAGAATCCATCGACATGAAGGCCACTGACTTGGTCAAGGCCATGAAGACCATGGGTTTCCAAGCTTCCAACTTGGGTAAGGCTTGTGAAGTCATTGACAAGATGAGATCTTGGAGAGGTGAAGAATACAGCGATTTGCCAGAAGAACACAGAAAAGGTTCTTTTGAAATCAACGAGGATGGATCTAAGGGAAGACAAAGAACCACCATTTTCATGGGTTACACTTCTAACTTGATTTCCTCCGGTACCAGAGAAACCTTGGTTGAATTAGCCAAGAACAAGTACGTTGACTGTATTGTTGCCTCAGCTGGTGGTATTGAAGAAGATATCATCAAATGTTTGGCTCCTACTTTCTTGGGTGACTTTGAATTGAAAGGTTCCATGCTAAGAGAAAAGGGTTTAAACAGAATTGGTAATATGATCATTCCAAATGACAACTACTGTAAATTCGAAGATTGGATTGTCCCAATCTTAGATCAAATGTTGATTGAACAAGAAGAACATGTTGCTAAGACTGGTGCTGAATGTAACGATGCCGTTTTCGACAAAGAATTGCCACCATGGACTCCATCTAAGTTCATTAGAAGATTGGGTAAAGAAATCAACGACGAAAGCTCTTTGTTGTACCAATGTTACAAGAACGACATTCCTGTATTCTGCCCTGGTTTAACTGATGGTTCCATCGGTGATATGTTGTTCTTCCACACCTTCAAATCTTCTCCTCAACAATTGAGAATTGATATTGTCTCTGATATTAGATCCATCAACACCATGTCCATGGAAGCTTCTAAAGCTGGTATGATCATCCTTGGTGGTGGTTTAATCAAACATCACATCAACAATGCTTGTTTGATGAGAAACGGTGCCGATTTCGCCATTTACATCAACACTGGTCAAGAATTTGACGGTTCCGATGCAGGTGCCAGAATCGATGAAGCCATCTCCTGGGGTAAAATCAGAGAAGATGCTATGAGAGTAAAGATCTATTCAGATGTTACTTTGGTCCTACCCTTAATCGTAGCTGCTACATTCAAAAACGGTAAGAAATTAGAATATTGGAAATAACATTAACTGAAAAATACAATCTTAAGAGTTGTTAAATCTAACTTATTGATCTTTTCGCTTTATAGAGAAGATTTTCCAGAATATGTTTTTTTCTTTTTTTTTTAGTTTTTTTTGCTTTTTGAAGTTAGCTTTTATATCTTTTTTCTTTTTGGCCTTTTCTTTTGTATATATGATATTTACTCAAAATAAGTATTTATGAATTACAGCTTTGTTTTTTTGGGTTCTTTCCAATCATCCCAAAAGCCGTTCGCTTCCTCCATGATCTTGTCTTTGACTGATTCATTTTCCGTGGGTTTAATCAGTAGGAAGTCTAGTGGTTCCAGATCTTTATTGCTGTTATAAATGTCTTCCGCTAGCGCTCTGTTCATCTTCTCAGTATTAAATATAGCTTCATAAAAGTCATCAAAGTGCTTGAAATATGCAGACCACTTCAATTCAGGGAAAGTTTCTAGATCAAGAGATCGGCCTTCTTTTCTTCTTGTTTTAGGAGCATTTTTATTTTCTTGCAAATAGAATTGACGTAATGTTACAACAGCTTCTTTTCTATAAATGAAAGGTATGCACTTGAGTTCACTGCTTTCTTTTATTTGGGTTGGCAAAAGTGAAGATCCGAATCTATCATTTTCGCAGCTGAAAACAACTCTTTTGAGACCAACGAGCTTTATCATTCCATCGCACATAATACATGGCTCAACGTTGACGTACAAAGTAATATCTTCTTTGTGTTTTTCCAAAAAGCTGGGAGGTAAGCCTTTAAATGAAAGATACTCTCCGTGATGTATTCCATTTTTGTGTTCATTTGTTTTATTATACTTTAGGCTGATGATTTTACCTTGAAATTCCAACAGAGTTATTATAGGCATCTCTTTCCCATCACGCAAGACGTCCTGCGCCGCCATTGTCAGAAGACGCATAAAATGTTTATGTTGGAGAAACTCTTTTGAATACTCCATCGTCCTATGTTTGAATGGTCATATATAGCACTTTTGCATTCGATCACTGAGTCTGTTATTTCCTTTACTGAAAAATAACTAACAGAATTTTAAAAGATTGAAAAAAAAAAAAAAAAAATCAGGTATGTAGTGACGGATTTAATCAATATACATATTTAAAGTGTTATATACAAGAATTTGTGTGGCATTGTTTAGATCAATCTGGATAGCCAACTTGAATCATCTTCAACTTCTGATGCTTCTGTTTCACTGTCTTTTAGTTTTAGTGTGTAAATCCAAGTAGTTCCAAGATGTTTTCTTTTTTCTGATACTATTTCTAAGTCGGAATCATCAATTATTTCTCCTAAATCCAAGTTAAAACGGCAACCCCACTGTTCCAATCTCTTGTCCATAGACTTGGTCATGTTTCTATTAACGGCTTCAAAAGAAGATTTTCCATGTTCCAAGAGGAAAATTCTACCATCTTCCTTTAAAAGCTTAGCCATATTATTCAATGAAGCTACGGGATCTTTTTGTGAACATAAACCAAAAGTTTCAAAGATGCAATCATATTTCATTGTATTTTCTTCTTCTTCATTTATTAAATCTTCACATCTACCCTTCACAAAGGCTACTTTACCATATTTATCATTCACTTCACTAAACTTTTCTTTACAAACCTCCAACATCTTTTGGGAAGGATCCAAGAAAGTTATACTGTTAATACTAGCAAGTTCTAAGTATGGAATGTTTCTACCAGTACCACAAGAGGTTTCTAAACAGTCACCATGTAGTTTTTTGGAAAGCTTTTTTCTTTGTCCATTGATGAAAATGTACTCTTCTTTTTTGATTGATGAATCATATTCTAAAGCCTTATCATCAAAGAATTCGATGGTGTCTATTTCAGGCATCACTTGATGGATGTTCTCAAGTTCGTATAATTTTTGCAGTAAACTGTCATCTTCCCCATTTTCAGGAAGACCAAGCACTTGCAATGTCGTCTTTATTGATTGGTAATGTGGAATTTTGACATCATCAAAGGTGCTCACACCGTATTCCTGATTCATATAGTTATACTGGGCCAGCTTCAAAAAATCTCTTGTTCTCATGTTATTAGAGTTATACATGCTAATGTATTTTAACTCTTCGTATTCACTTAACGGCTTATCCAAATCTTCCTCAGCCAAATTTTTTATCAAATGGTCTACTTTAAAATTCATTGAGCCTGGGTTAACCAAGAAATCATCAATTCTGGCCTCAAGCACAGTTACTCTTTCCCTCAAAACATCAGCAAACTTATCTTGTTGACCAATATTGAACTTACCAGTTTCTATAGCTAGTTGCCTTTTTCTCTCAGCCTCTTCTCTCTTTTGTTTCATAAGATCATTGTATTCCAAAATCTTCAAAGTTCTTTCCTTTAATTTTAAATCACTTAATTCCTTTAGGTCATCGAAAGTAACATCTTTCCCATTCACCACCTTTTCATATTCCTTCCAAGCTTGAAATTCCTTTCTTAGTTCAATATTTTTCAAGAAAGAGCTTCTTCTTTCATATTTCTCGTAAAAAAAGTAGGAGTATATACAGAAACAACAAAACAGCACTACAAAAACCTTGACTTCTATTTGCTTGTACTCTTTAGAATTCAAGTACAGTCCAAATTGCTGCATCTTTGTACCAAATCCTGCACCAACCTTGTATTTGTTGGATGAACTCGTGCTGAATTTTCTCAAGGAAAAGGTTGTTTCATGTTTTTTGATGTTTTGATTTGATCTATATGATGCTAAATAACTTAACTGTCTATTCAACAAAAGATTTTTATGTTGAATATTCAAAGCACTTGCAGAAGTGGGCTTTGGAAAAACAACAAGTCCCCTTTTAAAACTTGAAAACATGATTAACCGATAGTCTATTCAATCAGATGAAAAAAACGTTCTGATAGTTCCCTGAACGAGCAATTATATTTGGGATGTTTATATTCTCTTTACAACCCCCACATCAACAACCATTCAAGAAGAAAAATTAAAAAAAAATTTTAAGCTGTTTATATTTTGAATTTAATGTCGGATGAGCAAGCTGATTCTTATATCCGACAAGAACGGTTCAACAATAAAATCCTTAGTTGTTCATTGTAAATGAATTTGACTATAAAGGACACAGAAAAAATCTGAAGCAATAACAATAAATATATATGCATACGTTTATCCTCTCATTTTCTCGCTTTGTACTAATTGAGATCCAAGCTCTTGCATGACTTCAGGATCATTGAAGACATACAAAGACTCGTTTCCAATCGTTTCCATTCCTTCTCCTGTTTTATAACTCAGCAGCATATCGTATAAAGCGGATATTCTTTGTTCTGTGATGACTAAATTGTTGAATGCAAGTATTTTTATTATTATAACGTATTTGCTAATTAAGACTCTCTTCTTGATATCTATATTTGGGTCATTGATATCAGAGTAAATCTCAAATGAGGTGTCTTGCTCTATTCTCGTTATGTCTGATTTGACATTTGGTTGTGTTTTATCATTGCTGGTAATTTGATCTGTCTTTTCATGACTTATCCAAATAAAGCAATTGCACCCCAAAATTATCTTGATAGAGTTATTGTTAAAGAAGTGTGTATGTGTTTTTTTACGTTGTATCAATCCCATTTTGACTTTTACCAAAGCTCCATTTCTTAACTTCCCGTAGTTTAAGGATCTTGTATGCAAGTGAACGTCGTTTCTGTTGGCATAAACACCTTGTACTTCACAATTGATCAAATCACCAACTTTCAAAAGTTGCTTCATATTCAACTCATCTTGCTCATTTTTTCTTCTCAACAAACCACCGGGTAAATTAATACTGGACAATTGTAGAGTTGCTAGATTATTACCGTTTATATTCAACTTCCATTTCTTAGCAGAAGTAACTTCAACAATCTGCCCAATAATGTGGTCACCAATTTCTGCCATGTACAGGTTTTTATTCACATTTTCTATAGAGATTAATTTGTTAATTTTGGATATAACACCTAGTGTAGATGAGTAGATGTTTATTTCATCATCTTTTTGGCTTTCCTCTTTTGCAAAAATTTCTGGTCTTAAATCTTCAGTGGTGTAGGTATTATGACCTTTCATGTATTCATTGCTTTTAATAACTAAGTCACCTGGAACAACCATTTGGTTCCCAAGTTTCTTGTTTTCAACTACTTCATCATCAGAATCAGAAGACATTTCAACATCTTCATCATCACTACTTTCAAAATTGTAAATTTCCTTGGCTTCATTGGTCAGACTGAAGTTGGTTTCGTTAATACCGTTACCATGCGAGTGTGTTATAACATTCAAAATTTTGTTTCCTGTAGACATGATTGTGTGTTTGGTTGTAGGACTTCTAAGTTGAACCTCTTTACCACTTGAATAACACCATAATGCTGATCCAAAAATTTCTTTTTTTTTTTTTTTG
>JAJLRV010000140.1:0-15417 GCA_030567235.1 Hanseniaspora clermontiae | reverse complement strand
CAGCAATCTTATATCATTACCTTTCATCACCGAACAAGCTAAAGGTAAAAATCCATTTCAAACCAAAGTCTTATTACCCAAAGAAACAATTCTGAAAAACATTGTTTATAAATACAACGAAAACAATGAAATTGTTGATATTGAAAACAAAGAATCTTTATTCAAAGGAAAAGTGGTTTGTTCATCTTTTGAGATTAAAGATTCAAAGCTTATTGGGAAAATAAATAAATTGTTCAACAGTACAGGTGATCTTTTAAGAATAAGTGGCCATACATGCATTGTTGCAAATGATAATAACAATTTTAAAAAAGTTCTGTTTTCACCACAGATCAAGAAATTAGGAGATTTGTCTGAAGGATTTCAACAGTTTTTTAAAGATGAAAATCTTATTGCTGACTCTGAGACCGATATATTTAAGCCGCATGATCTTGTTTTTAGTTACAGCTATTGGAATGCCCAAGAAATCATTAGCACTATAATTCCAAGTATCTTGAAAGGTGGCGATCTGTCAGCTGCTGATGAAGCAGTCGAAAGTCCAGTCTCGTACTCTGTAACCGGTGATATAGCTCATCTAAATCTAAGATCCCAATTCGATGATGCAAGATTTTTGATTGGTAGAATTCTTATCGACAAACTCCCTGGGTTGAACAAGATTGTCAATAAAATGAAAACCATCGACACACAATTTAGAACTTTTGCCATGGAAGTCATAGCTTCCAGATTTGAACCATACCCAAGAACTTCTTTAGCAGAAGATATGAGCAAAAACCCGGAGTTTGAACATTACTTCAGATGCCAGCACAAAGAATCAAACTGCAACTTTACATTAGATTTCTCCAAGGTTTATTGGAATTCTAGACTGCAAACCGAGCACGGTAGATTGATAAACACTTTCAAAAAACACGAACTAGTTATCGATGTCATGGCAGGAATTGGGCCATTCTCATGTCCTAGTGGAAAGAAAGGCGTTTTTGTTATAAGTAATGATTTAAACCCAAGCAGTTATGAATACATGCAAAAGAATGTTAATGCTAACAATGTTGGCAATTATGTTCAATGCACAAACCTAGATGGGGCTGACCTTATCAAAAACACTATAAAGTACGTCGAAAAGTTTAGAACCCAAAAAATCTATAAAAATCAAGGTAAGTTGGTAACCAAGACTTACGTTAAAGGCAATGACAAAAAAAGAGTCGCCAAAGAAACAGAAACTATTGTTCCGAAGCTACCTAACCACTATGTTATGAATCTTCCAGCAACCGCCATTGATTTCTTACACAACTTCAAATCCATATACAATGATCTAGAAGTAGCACAAATTGATGTTTTACCATTTGTTCATGTGCACTGTTTTGAAAAATACGGATCTGAAGAAGACTTGACAGATAAGGAAATTCAATATAGAGTATACAAAAGAATATTAGATCAATTTGGTTTATCTGAAAATAACGAGTCACTAACCTTTGAAAATATGAAATTCCATGAAGTAAGAAGAGTTGCGCCATGTAAACCAATGTACTGTGTTTCTTTCCAACTCTCATTAGATATTGTAAAAACTAACTAAGTGAATTATTCTTTTTTGAAAAAAAAAAAAAAAAAAAAAAACATAATTCTATATAGAATATACCAATTAACTACAACTTCTTTCATTGGTTATTGGTAGTAACCCTCTCACCCCCTCTTAGATTATCTCTGGTTGGTTCACTACTTTCAGTAAGTCGTTTTTTTTTTTTTACGACCTCTTGTTTTCTTACTCCTAATTGCGAACTTGCTTATGCGATGTTTGCAGTAATATTAGATTCACATGACAACAAGGATGAACCCATTCTATTCCAAATCAGGAAAATTGTTACTGTGTCGCAATTTACTTTCTACTTTTCTCTGAAGCAACTGTTCTGTATTCATTTCACAAAGTAAGGCATTTTTTTTTTTTACGAGATTATGCGGGCATACAAAAATAAAGAGGTTTAATTAATCGTGAACCAAGATTATCATTGCGATCCCGAAATGGAAAAAATGAAAGAATCTACTTAAATTCTTGGGCAGAATTGTTCACAATGATCAAAGTAAATAGCAACCTAAAAAAATGCAGCAGAAAAACAAAGGGGCTCTTATAAACTACCTTTAAGCAGTTTATTTGTTTTTTGGGCAATCTTGAGGATTGCCCAAAAACAAACCTCAAAACAAGGAAAAGTAGCGGCAGTTCTTGGAGAATATTAGTAAAAAGCTTGAGCTTTTGCTTCTTGTTTTTTTAAATACTGTTGCATAAAGAAACAAAAAAAAAGTTTATAAACACGTAGACAATTTTAATTAATTAACTGGACGTTTTTCATAAAGATTCAAAAGTATATAAAGTCAGAATGGTTGTCTTTTTTAGTTTCAGTATACATTAATTAAACAAAATAATTTTTCTCAATTGTTTTTATTATTATTAAATATATATATAATAGTAAAAACCAAGATTTCCAATAATAATAAAACACAAAATGCAATTAAAGTATTTCTTTTACTTTTTGTTAACAACAATTCTTACAGCTGCTACTTCGTTCACAATTGATAGTGCTGACTATACCGCTGTAGGCACAGCTTCTGAAGACCAAATTTACAAACTAGATCTTCAGCTATCTGTTGAAGGTGTATCTAAATATTTTGCCGGTGAAAAGTTTCAGTTAATTCTAGATAGGGTTCACCACATCTCATTGCCATTTGACAACAGCAACATAAAGATTTACCTAAAAAATGATGACTCTGTATTATTCCAATCTACTAGTATTGAAGAAGCTTCTTCAAACCAAAGCGACAGCTTTGGTAAAGGAACAGTTATTGATTTTACCGCTTCTAAAGCCTTTGAAGTTCCTTCTGATGAAAAACTAACAATGTATTTGACACTGTATGCTGTTTTTATTACTGGTAATGATTTTTACTTCTACAACAATGGCTATTCCATCAGTACTGTTTCTGCTGGTAGCAATGATATGGGTGTTTCTGTCAGTGCTTCTATTGCCACTAATGCTTTCTTGCAAGGCATTGTTGCCACCCCAACTGCTACTGCCGTTGTTAACATTGCCAGCCCAATTGTAACAACCGCTCCAACATACACACTAGATGCTCAATTACAATGGTTACAAGACTCCTCTGTTTTGGGTGTCTCTTCATCTGTTCCAGTCCTAGAAATCTTTGGGACTGTTTACCCATCTTGTTCAAATGATTACAACTTTGTTACTGCCAATTACAGAGCTGCTTTCGACCCTAAATTATCATTACCAGCTAATGCCCAATACTCTTATTCCGCTCATCCAACAGATATGAATGAATGGACATCTATTGGTACTGATGTAACTCCTGTTACAGCCACTGCCACACAAAAAACAACTTTGCCTGATGGTTCTGTTGAGACTGAAGTATTATTCCAAATTACTTCCGGTGCCAATTCTGACGCTTATTATATGTTTGGGGCTTTAGCTGTTCCAACCAATGCCAATTATGATAGTTACTATGCAGTTACACATATTGGTAGCATTATCTGTGCCTCTGGAGCAGACACCACCACCCAAAGATGGAACACTGTTCAAGACATTTCTATGGTCAGATTAAACAACTCAGGGTATGCTACTGAAATAACTGAGACAACTAGAACCACACTTACATGGAGTAGCTCAACCACTTCTGAAACCACTATTACCCCAGCCTCGACTGAGGTTTACAACACAAAAACTGTTCAAATAACAGTGTACGTCCCAGTCACTTCAGATAGCACTAGTACAACCACAACCACAACTACTACCACTAGACCTTACCCTGGTCAAACTGCAATTACTCGAACTACCGAAACTCATGTTTCTAGTGGTACTGGCACTGTTGAAACTGAAACTGATATAATTATTGTTGAAACTCCAGAAACTACCTCTGTTAGCACAGAAACAACTGTTACTGAAATTACTGAAACTAGCACTTCAACAGCTGTTGTTGAAACCACCAAAACCGATACTACCGTGACTTTAGTTCCAACCACTTTAACTAGTACAGTCACTTCTCAAACAACTGCTACCATTATTACTACTGAAACCGATACTGAAACAACCTCAACTGAAGTTATTACTACCAGCACATTTACCTCCACTGACGTTACTGAAGTTACTGTAATGTCTACCATTACTGAGCAAACAGCTACTACTACTTATCAAACCAATACTATTATAACTCTCCAAAATACTACCAGTACTAGCACATTCTTTACTACCGAGTTAACTACTATTAATAAACCTTCTACTGTTATCACTACGGAAAATGTAACAACCATATACACATTAACACAAAGTAGTACCGACACTGTCAATACCAATATCACTGTTACTCACGCTAATACTATAGCTACAAATTCTGATGTAACTTCGTTAGTGACTATTCCAACAACTGCTACATTGGTTTTAACCTTCAACACCACCTACACTACTGATGTTGAAACAACAGCAACTTATGTAAACTCGTTGACTACAAGTATTACAAATGTTGTTACTTTAACACACAAAAGTACTGATACCATTGCTCAAGACACATCACTAACTACAGATGTTACCAATGTTCAAACAATAAATGTAACTACTACAAGTACTCCAGTTGTATTATCTAGCCCTGCTACTACTACAAGTATTTCAACTGCTTCACTAATCAACTCTGGAAGTGTCACAACTACTACTTTTGTTTCACCATCTACATCTATTGAAGTTGTATTTACTTCATGCACTGATGGATTATGTAACAACTCTTCAGTAAGTACTCCATCAGTCACCTCAACTGTTGAAACCAGCACTTTGTCAAAGAGTTTGGCTGCTACTACCGGTACTGTTTCCAGTGTTACCCAGTCTGCTTCGGTTATTACTGCAAGTACACCTATTTTGCAACAAGTTTCAACCAGTCCTTCTGTATATTTGTACACTGGTGCTGCCATTAAAAACTTTATAAGTGGTTATAATTCTGTTCTATTTGCTTTAAGTGCTTTGTTGTTAGCCTAAATGCTTTAGGAATATAGAAAATAAAATAAATAATACACATAATCACTGGTTGAAATAAATTATTTTTTAAAACATGCCGCATTTTAAACTTGAAATGCTTTTTTAATCAGTATTCCTATATACCTTAGTTCTAAATGTATAATAATAATTTTAATTTTTAAATAAAACATATGATCAATAACAACTATCTTTTTATCACTGCTAATGCCTAGATTTCAGTAATTGCTTACCTTTAACTGTAGCAACCAAAAGCATTACAAAATAAATAACAAAACCGCTCTTGTGTTTGCATTAAATTTATTTTGCTACTGTATGAATAGCCTATCTGAAAGCTTTAAAATACACAGCTAATCACTAGCCAGCGGTTACTTTTAAATTGCTCAAAATAAGGCACGTGACATACGGCGATTTTTGGCCGGTATGGCTTAAATCGTGAAATAAATTATTTTCTAGCGGACTTTACGCACAATTCGGTGAGAATGTACCTGATATGATTAATTACATCGATTCTTTGCTGGTGATGGAAAAGAACGTGAAAACTTTAATATCACACATTTTAGATATCATAAAAATTAATTGAATTGGAAAACCAACACACACACTTATTTGGTTTATTAATTTTTATTATATAATTGTTTTTAACTGAAATGATGATAAACTGTATTGGCCATAGAACTGCCAAGCTACCTGTCAAGCATTGTAATTTTTACATAAGAAGATTTTTAAGTTTTCAGGAAGCCAAGTCTCAAATTCTCTCTCATCCAACCATCCATAAACATACCCAAAATCTTGATCAATTAGAAGTTGAGAATACAGACACTTTGGCTGAATGTTATTACAATTTTTTGTCACCTAACTTAAACAAGCTTAATGAAAAAGAGTTATTGGAATTACAAACTTATGTTTTAGAAAAAACATCGTTGTTTGAATTTGGTATTTCAGACTTTTTAATGAGAGAAATTATTAATTCAAAGCTGCATCTAGCTACCGGTAAACATATATCTGAAATCACCTTAGGGAACATACTAAAACGTAATCCTGGTAGAAGAATGTCTCACTTAGAATACTTAGGTGACTTAAAAAAACTAAACATAGATATCTTGGAAAAGAACAATAAGCTTATGGTTTTCACATTTAATAAAATCATGGAATTGACCAATGCTTCGGAAAATGAGGAATTGGTAAGGAATTTAACTCAGGCAGTTTACTTATTTATTAACCTGTCAGGTGAAACCTTATCTGCTCAATTCTCAGAACTAAAGATTGATGATTTGATCAACAAAATCATCCATTCAGATTCAACAAAATTGTTAGAATTGGTGCTAGAAAAACTTTCAAAAACGGCTTTCAGTAGTGATGTATTACAAATTTTAAAGAGCATAGACTCACAAACATTGACTTGTTATCAAGAATTTTTAATTACCAGGATCCAAGTAGTCAATGGTGACAAATCTTTAGATTCTGCATTGATCGCAAAGTACTTGCAATTTGTCAAAAAAAATGGTCCGTTCTTCAAATTGACAGATGGTGAAATTCTAGCACAAGGCGTTAGTGAAGATGAAGCGCAGGTTTTGTACAGAGACCTAACCTTAAAAAATAAGCTCAATATAAAGCAAAGTGTTAACTACTATAATGATGTAGTAAAAACTTTTAAAGATAGTCATCTAGCCTCAATGGCAGAAAATCCAGCAGTTAAAGCTGACTTTGAAAGAATTCTGTATCTGGAAGATCCTGCCAAATCTCCATTAATGGACAAGAAATTTGATAATGAGTTTGAGAGAATTTTTAGATACTTTCACTCTGCAATTAGCGGGACCACATCAGTATCTTTATTGGGTATTTCTGAGCATTTAAAAAATTTGAATTATGAAAAAATGAGTGACGATGAATTGTCAAAAGTTCATCAATTGGCAATGTTATCTGCTTCGGTTATAGACGGTTCAGAGGAAACAAAAGACTACATTATTGAATTGTCTAATAAAAATATTGGGGTTTATTTAAAAACTGAAAAGTCAGTTGATTTTATTCGTGCTTTCATAGTTTCTATCTTGATGACCAGAGATCTTGATTTGGCGAACTACATCAAAGAGGGGTTCTATAATAACGGATCAATCACTAAAGCAAACATCAAGCAACTAAGTAAGTTCTTTGTCAGCTATGGTGAATTTACAGAAGAGGAACAAAAGCTTGGTGTTGATGGAACCTTTGACAGACAAATGAAGCTTTTAATTATCAAAGATATCATTAACTCTATATAATGAAGTCTGATTTTTTTTTTAAATATTCTTATCCTGATGGTTCGCTTATTTTACAATTATTTATTTTTTGCGCCGGTATTTTGTTGTAAATCTGAACTTTAAAAAAATGGCTTTTTAAATCCGCGTGTTACTATAAAACCACATAGTTTGAAAACAATCATGTATATTAAAATTTCTGTCTTTGATTAGTTTCTAGTGCAAAATAACAAATTCAAGTAATTGACCATACCAATATTGATATTAAATATATATATATATATATATATACAATGATTCAACCAAATTGTTCTTATGAAACTCATGCTTTAGCTGCGATGAAAGCCGCTGATTTATTACAATTGTCAGACGCAAATCAAACTGCCGTTATGAACAAAATAAACGTAGGCTATGAAAGAAACAATACTAAGTTTAACACACTGGAAGGTAATAGAATTAAGGACTTGGAAAATTTTTCAGGTGATTCTGGGTTTGCTGGTCATCTGGATGAGTCTTACATGTACCTGTATATCAAAAAAGAGTCACAACTTTACAAGACTTTAAAAGAAAAAACTGATCTTAAACAAGAAACATTTGATGACTATGAGTTCATCTTCTTAACAAAAGATGCAGACTCGGATGTTATCATAACAGAGGACGCCATTGATGGATGTGTAGGCTTTAAGCCCCATCATAGTTATCCAGATGGTAAGACTATTGAGCCCACCTGTTTTGCCTCCTTTTTGCCTAGACTTGGCTCCTTGCTTTTGCCATTGTGTGAGAGACATTTTGCCACTTTATTCGATGTTGAGCAATTTATAGTTGAAGTGTTTGTTGAACACAACTTGAAAGAATATTATAGCAAGTATCACCAATATACTGAAATTAGACAATTCCACATTCCTATCGATTATTCTTCTGAGGAAACTGGTCTGGAACCAGGAATTATATTCAAACAACCAATGAATATGTCAGTTATGGTCAAAAAAGTTTGAATATATATATATGATGTGTACTTTAAACCTTATTAGTAAGTGAGCTAGACTTGTAAAGAAACCTTAGATAGTGGATCTTTGTTTAAAAGTGACTCACAATCAAGTTTATAATTTGTCATTTGTCCACGTGACTGAATTGCTTTTTCTGCTAGCTAAACAGAATAGCAAAAAAAGAAAAAACTACTATTTCACCCAATGATTTCCTGAATAGGAAATCATCATTTTTTTTGTACTTACTCGTTCTCTCACACTATTCAGACTTTGATGAAGCATATTCAAAAGAAAGATTGAAATGTAAGGAAAACTAAAAAAAGTTGCAAAACCCCACAACATCTTACGAAAATAAACACATTCTATATCATAAAGAACTTTGATTTTTGCTAATTTTTATTATTATTAGAATGTCCTCGATTAATAAACACAAAAAGTTGTCAAAAAAGGAACAACACATCCAGAAAAGAACAGCCAAACTAAATGAACAGAATGAAGGTTCTTTATTTAATATAAATGCTTTTGAAGATCAGCATCTAGACAACATCCTAGACCAAGATATATCTGCTGTCAATGACCATGTTCGTGAAGAAAATGCTCTAGCCAGAGTCAACAAAAAAAGAAAAAGAAAAGCAGATGAGCAAGAAGAAACAGAATTTGGCCCAAGAAAGCTGAATTATGACCATGAAGGCGATGCAAATGAATCAATTGGACTGCCAATTAAGGTCAATGGTAAAGTCGTAGTACAAAAGAGAGCACCAAAACAACAAAAACAAGCTAAAACTATAGAAGTAAAGGAACCTGAATCTGAAGAAAGTGCTTCTGAACCTGAAGAAACCGAAGAAGTTGCTGAAGAAGAAGTTGAGCCAGTTGATACAGCTGAAAGTATTCTAAAATTGAAAGAAGAAATTGCCATTTTAGTTAATTCCGTCATGGAAATGCCTGAAGATTCTCTGGCTCAATTGACAAGATTAGTTAGAATGACCAAATCCAAGAATCTAAACACATGTAAATTCTCCAGTTTAGCTTTGATTCCTCTTTTCAAAAGTATAGTCCCAGGTTACAAAATTAGAGCTTTGACTGCCAAAGAAAGGTTGGAAAAACAAACTAAAGAAGTTAAGAAACTAAGAGCCTTTGAAGATAACTTAGTTGCCAACTACATGGCCTTTATTGACACTGTTGAATACTTAAACAAACCAGCCAAACAAGGTCAAGAAATAAATCCAGTTTTGTACAACATCGGTGGTTTGCTAGTGTGTGAATTGATCAAAAACTTTAAACATTTCAACGGTAATCTGGATCTTTTCAAGCTTGCCGTTAGAAGACTAATCGGTGTATCCAGTCAAGCTAAAGCACAAACAGATCCGTTTTATTTTAAACTGCTGAAAGAGATGGAAGCAATCGTTTACGAAGACTATGAAGGTCAATATACTTTGTTCATTTTGAGAAATTTAAATAAAATGTTAAAGTTGAGAAATTACAGATGTTACGAATATACTTTATTAGTTCTTTTGAAGATGGATATCCTTGAAGATTACGTTCCTCTAGACAACAGAGACGATGATACAGTAAAGCTAAAAAAGAAAGACAGAGTTCATTTATCAAAGAAGCAAAGGAAGATCAGAAAAGAGCTGAAAGAAATCGAGAAGGATATGGCTCAAGCTGAGCAAGCTGTTTCTCAAGAAGAAAGAGAAAAGAATCAATCCGAAATATTGAAGTTGACACTACAGCTATACTTGACTATCTTGAAAAACAAAGAAACTGTCAACAACTTAGTCGGTGTTGTTTTAGAAGGTTTAGCCAAATTTGGTCATATGGCTAATTTCGATTTGTTAGGTGACTTTTTGGATATCTTAAAGGAAATTATTATAGACATAAACGATGATGATCAGTTTGCTGATAATGAAACAGCCGGAACAACTTTGAACGGTAGACTGATTCTGCTGTGTACTGTTACTGCATTTACCTTGGTTACCAATCATTTAGGTCTTAAGTTCCAAATGGATTTATCATTTTTCATCAATGAGCTTTACAAAATCTTACCTATTTTGTCTGTTGATCCTAACTTGGAAACAAGCACTCCAACACCGTTCTCTAATACTCCATACGCAACTAACATCAATGATAAGATAACGACTGAGTTTTTGTCTTCATACAAAGTCAAAATTAATACATCCACTACTTCCGAACTTCTTTTGAAGGCTTTGGATTTTGTGTTCTTCAAAACTAAAAACGCCACTATTCAAAGAGCTAAGATTTTTAATAAGCAACTTCACAGTTTTATGCTACATACTCCAGAAAAAACCTCATTAGCAGTTGCCAAGTTTTTAGAATTTTTGAGTAATAGATATGATGAATGTCATGGTATGTATGATACCAAAGAGAGTATTGCTAATTATAGCGTTATCAATGGTGAGAAATATTCTAAATTCATAATGAATATAGCTGACAATAATAAATTTGACGACGATGGTTTCCAAAAATTAGTTGGTGAAGGAATGGAAATTGATAGTTGTAATATAGATGATGTTGTCAACTGGGACATTGCTCTATTAGAACATTCTTGCTATCAAAGTGTCTCCAAGGCAACAAAAAGTTTGGTAAACGGAAATCACAGACACAGAAAATAGTCTAATATTTTTCTTTATATATGGCTAGTTTTGCTTTTTTTTTAAATAAATAAACCAAAAACTATAGGTAAACCAACAATCAAACTCAAAGCTTTAAATGTAGCTTTTGCTTGCGAAGAAAAAAAAAAAAAAGCTAAATTCATTTGTTATATAAAACATAAACCATTGAATAATATTAATTACAGTTTATAGCTACCGATGAACTTAGTGTTTTCATCTGAATGTTGCTTTTTAGCTTTACCCTTACTGTCTGTAGATTTACCGTCTTTACCTACGACAGTAATATGCTTGCTATTATTTTTCAAAACATCAATAGATTCTTCAACCTTGCTCTTTTTATGTGTGTTGGATTCTTCTTTTTGTTTCATCAACTTAGATCTCTTTCTCTTTACTGATCTTCTCATTCTTTGTCTTTCTTCTTTTGTCAATTCATTTTTATTCACAGTTAATCCGTTCTTCAAAACTACATCATCTTCCCTCAGCTTGTTGCTTCCAGAGTTTTTATAGATTTCTTGTGGTGCCAGGCTAGATTCAGCACTTTGTATTAATGGCTGTTGATCTTCCATGGTTATGGTAGATGTTTCTAATTTGACCTCTAAACCACTTTTAACTGGTTTTGGAGTAAAGTGAGCAGATGATAAAGCATTCAAAGTGTACATTACATCTTCAAACAGAGCCTCAATTTCGCTGTGCTTTTCTTTTAACTCCTCAGATTCCTCAAACTCATCCAAATCCTTGTCCATAGCTGCTTCGTCGTCTGCTTCTTTATATTGGTCAGCAAGAGAAACCTTAGATTTAACTTGTGAAACCTCTTCCCTTGTTCTTCTTGGCTTCATGTTGGTGTTTATTATACGTTTTTCCAAATCATCAAATTGCATTTCTTTAATTCTCTTCTTGATTATTTCCTCTATAGACTCAACAATAGCAGATGTGATTACAGGAATACTCTTGGCATTGGATTCAAATTCTAACTCAACCTCTTCTTCAACCAATGCATCTTTTGGTCTATTCTTAGCATTGGATTCACCTTTCATTCCCCAGTGTTTGTCTTCAACAGCTTTTTCTTCCAATTGTTGGATTTGTCTTTGTATTTCAAGTTGCTGACGCTCATGGGATGACAATATTTTATCTTGGTTACCACTGGCACTACCTGAAACTTCCTCATCATCAGAATATTCGCTTTCTTCATCAGAGAACAAGTCTTTTCTGACATTGCTCATCATTGTGTCAATTTCACCATCTGATAGGTTTTCAGATAATGATTTCTTTTTGCTAGTCTTTTCCTTTTTAGGTCTGGTCTTTTCTTCAGGTTTATCGAAGAAATCGTTATAGTAGTCGGCTTCCTCATCTTCTTCGGAAGGTATGTCACCGAAGTAGTCAATTTCTTCAGAATCAGATTCATTTTCATTATCTAATAGATCAATTCCCCTTTCTTCCGCATCATCAAGTTGCTTTAGGAAAGATTGAGCATCAAAAAACTTATCCTTTTCTTCATCATTGGAGACTGGTTCGTTTTCTTTCTCAGAATCAACTTTTTCCTCGTCGTCTTCAGAGTTGATGCTATCATTGGCAGAATAAAACTCTTCTTCCTCATTTTCTGAAACACCAACCACAATGCTCTTATCATCTTCATCAACATGTGCTTCTTCATCGCTAACTGATTCCTCATTTTCTAGTTCTTCTGATTGCTCTTCTTCTTCACTGTTATATTCTTCACCACTTTCTTCGCCGTTTCCTTCGAGCACAGAGCCTAGCTCCTTTATATCATTTAATAATTTGGGACTTAAAACTTGTAAGATTATATTGTATTGTTCGAACACTTGGTTGATATCTAGACCATCAACAATCAAAGAGTCTATTGGAGACTTGTTTTCAAATATGTCTTTTTGGGTGGTCAACAAATCATCTATAAGATTCTTAATGACATCTTTGTTGGTATTTTCTAAAGCCTTATGGGCTAACAAATTTAATAGAGATGTAGCATTTTGGCTACCATCCCCAGATACAATAGCATCATGAATACTTTTTAAACTCATTTTTATAAAACGTTGTGTTGGTTGTACGGTCTGTTCATAAGTATTTCAATTACATGTAAATCTACATCATTTTTAAAAAAAAAAAAATGTGCTAGGCGACTGAATATAGCGTATACTCGAAATAGGTAATTTTCGTATTTTCTCTTGAGAACGGAAAAAAAAAAAAAAAAAAAAAAAAAAAGAAATGTTTCCCTTGTATAATTTAAATGTATTAAATCCGAAATCTATATATCTTCAAAAAGTGTGTTTAATCATTTACTACAAAAACACAATAATTTTTGCACTTAAGAAATAGCTGCACCAACACCCAGTACAGACAATATAACTGAAACAAATATAATACCATAGCACAAATAGTATTCCCATTTTTTGATTGTGCTTTTACACATAATCATGTAAAACAAACATGGTAGAATAAAGCATATAATGAAGCACAAGCCTGCACCCAACAATGCTAATATCTTGTCAAATTCGGGATAAACAATTGAAGTTCCTAAAAACAAGGCATTCACAACAACCTTATTAAAAGAAGAAATTATGGCAGATTTGGAATATTGGGTCTCCTTTTTTACTGCTGATATTTGAGAATTTTTAGGTGTCAAATCCTCATTTTCGCTTTCTATTGCCAGTTCATCATAATCTTCCTCATCATCATCAATATCATCAGTGTTCTTTGCCCCTGTTATAATATCCAAAAGAGACACTATTGGAAGACAGTTCAAAGGTGTTTTAGCCAGAGGGATGACAGACATCAACCCAGATATGGTATAGTGTACAAATTTCGGGTATCCACTAGTATTCAAAATATTTTTTGTAATTTCATTGTCAACAGAAGATCCAAACATTAAAAATCCTAGTACAGCTGTTCCTATATCAGCACATGCAGTGATCATGTAAGTGTACTTTAGACATGAATTGAAGGACTTTGGATGTCTCATATCGTTTTTCAGATTTGGAAAGATTGCATGACCACCCCAACAAGCACTTAGCAATCCAATAGAAAGACAAAAACTCTTAAAGTCTTCTGGCCACCAAGAGGTAGGGCTTGGATGAATCAATGATCCAGGTGAAGTGTCTTTCCAAACACCACATAATAATATAATAAATATTGTTCCCAATGTAGAAGCAATTCCCATCAATGACACGTTTGACAAAATATTCAATGGCATAAAACTCAATGGGCAAATTAAGAAAAATCCTAGAATCTTGAATTTTGTTATTGATATAGATGGAAACAATGCATTTAGGGAGTCACCAAACAAAATAAACAAGGAAACACCTGCACCTAGCAAATCTAAACTAAACAAAACAGAAATTAATGCTCTACCCACAGGACCAAAACTAGCATACCCAAGATCTCCATAAGAAATCAAAGAAGGATCTGTATCCAAACACTCGGACAGCAAATTAGCTGTAAACAAGGTACCCAGGGCAAATAATAATAACATAGGAACGCCCAGAATCCATCCGGAATACTTAAGGCCAAGGGGTAATGCAAAAAGACCAATTCCTATCAAAACGTTTACACTGTTGAAGATAGTTTGAGGTTGTGTTGATTGCCCAACTATTTTGATCACAACTTTGTTGTCGAGCTTTTCGGATTTTAGCTTCTGAATAAGAATAGAATTAATGTCATTAACTTTATGTGATTGAGATCTGATCGCAAAGTCATTTTCTTGATACAATGGGTTCAAAAGAGGATTTGTGTTACTTGGTTCATTTGATGACTCCAAAAACGGCTCTCTCAATGGTAAATCATCAGGGTTGAAATCCGCTATAGAGTTTTTCTTGGAAATTGAACCTGGTCCGCTAAATGCCATTGATAGCCTTCTACCACCAAGGCTGGCACCCATAGTGTCGTAATCAATAAGTTGGTCGTAAATGGAAACATTTGAGTCATTAGGGCTATTGACTGTGTTAAAATATGATCTTTCTTTACCCATGTTTACTTCAATTGACTTGAAGCTATTTGCTCTTTGATAAGATGACTTAAACCTTTTTAAAGAGTTTGGACCTTTGAAACCGGAAGCACTCGACATTGGAGCAAAATCTACGTGTGAGTTTCTATAAGACTGCTCGCCATTTGATAGGATTGAGCCATAAGGCGCGTCAGTATCTGCACGATTTTTAGAAAATTTACTATTTCTCCTAGCAATAGAAATAGGTATTGAAATATATGTCTCTTCTTCTGCAGGATCTTCCATGATTTGTATGGTTTTATGTCTTGTTATGGCTATTAATTTTTTGAATCTTTTTTCAGCAACTTTTAATATTTGCTGATCTCTTATATGATCATTAAAAAATCTGGCAAGATAAGAGTGCACACTTTTGAATTTGTAAAAAAAAAAAAAAAAAAAAAAAGGCAACTCTCAGGAAATAAAAAACTAGATCTACTATTTTTAAAAATAATAAAATGTAAATAAATTTTTGCAACTTGAAAATAAGAATTGTTTCCTTTTGTAATCTCGTGATGATCGTACGGATTATTTATTTTTGAATCAGTTGGAATTGGAACGAGG